>JAACNH010000940.1:512-120250 GCA_019447015.1 Hymenochirus boettgeri | reverse complement strand
ATGCTGGGAGTTGTAGTTTCCAACCACCTATAGTAAAAAGGTAATGTGGGTGTCTGCATGGCATACTGTCCCCCCAGCCCTCGGCTTATACTCGGGTCAATCATCTTTTCTAATTTTTGAGGCAAAAATGGGTGCCTCGGCTTATACTCGAGTCGGCTTAAACTCGAGTATATACGGTATGTATGTGTAATTTTATTTATATACCCACTTGGTGTGAAGTGTGCCTTGACATATTAGGAAAGAGATCCCTTCTCTGAAGAGCTTACAATCTAAAGATACAAACGGCCGTCTTTGGCCAATAATTGTCCCATGAATGGGCCGATTATCATCCGTAATGGACGTGCATTCACATCGTTCATTGCGGGTCGGACCAGCCACCTCACGTGTTTATGACCCTTAAAGGGTAAGTACACTGGAAAATTTGTTTTTTAAATTGCCCATTAGTGGAAACTATAATTCATCCCAACTATCACTGTTTAATTTTTTTTGTTGATCTGCCCCCTATTTCTTTAGATATTCAGTGCATTTCTGTAAGCAGTTTTGCTGTAGCAGGAATAATTTGACAGTTGGTGTGCTGTACATTTTTATGTATGTATTTAGAAATAATCACTATCGCTAAACCATGTTTGTCGATTACAGAGCGCACGATCACGATGAACAGTGAATTTCACATGAATTTCTAAAGTATCCGATAGCAAAAGAAATCATACGAGGTGCGGCAATCATATTGACAATAATATTTCAAGATCTTATGACCGGGATTGGTGTGTGTGTGGGCCCATAACATTGTGAAATTAAAAGATGAAAAGAATCCGCACTCTAGTTTGATACATTGTTGCATGACATCTAATACAATGTCTGTGGGAGCCGTACCATAAATAGAATGGTTTATCCCGTATGGTCTGCTGAATAAATCCAGTCGTCTCCTAATTTCTTATTACCAGGATAGAAATTCATTTCTAATCTGCATGTAAAATATGGATTTACTGAACTGAGCGTCACCCTGATATCACAGCGGAGATGAACACCTGTCATATAAAAGGTTTTCTACGCCGGTCTGGGTTCACTTAACGGTTATAAAAAAGGTATAAGCCTTGTTTCTATCACATACCGACACACAGATCAGGGAGCAAAATGCAGTAAAAACTGGATAGACCGAAAAAAATTGTGTTTGGAAGGCGAATAAGAGATTGGGTATTTTATAGAACAGAATATGCCCAACTCGGTTTAAGTGCTAGGCCACACTAGCGTGTTTTTCGCTAAAATGGAAAGCACGGGAACGCAAAAATTCATGCAATTTCCGATGCGCATGCGATTGCGCGTCCGTTCTCGTTTTGGTAACGCATGCGTTCACCATTTTTGGTGCGTTAACGCAGCGTTTCCATAACGCGAAACGGCGAAAACGCGAACGCACAAGAAAAGCGCACACAATCGCGTGCGATAACGCTCGGCCACACTAGCGCGTTTTTGGTGCGATTGCGCTTGCGATTTCCATGGGGTTTTTTTGGTTTTTTTTCGTTCGCGATTTTAGTTTATAATGTAAATTGCGGGAAGTGATTCAAGCATTGCAATTTATAATGCGATGTGCTTTTAAAATGCAATTTTTCTAAGCATGCGATCACCATTTTTTCGTAAAAAAAAAGTCTATGGACGCGTTTTTTAATGCATACCAATTTTAGAAAGCACATGTGATTGCGATTTTTATCTCCCAGTTTTTTTATCTTCCTATCCCAGCTCTGCTGAGGGACTTGCGTGTGGGTAAATCCTGAAAGGTATTGGCTGGCGTAAGAAACTCGTAAGAAAGCCGCTTTTTAGCGATACCGCGGGTTAGTTAATTTATGATTGCGGTCGTAAATGTACGATCGTGATCGTACATTTACGACCGAATGTTCGTTAATTAACAAAAGTTCGATCGTAGGATACCGCGCGGTAGTAAACCACAGAAATGGTATTCTATGGGGATTGTAAATCTACGATTTCGTTAATGTAGATTAACGTTCGGTATCGTAAATTAATGATTGTTAAACCGATCATTAATCCACAATTGGTTTACCTATCGTAAATTTACGATACTGACCGTTAAAGATGCGTTGTCGCTAAAAAGTCGATACCGCGGCTTTATAAATATGGACCTAAATTCCTTGTGCCGATTGCACGAATGTCTTTTGTGATACCTGCGCAGCAAACGCAACAAAAGAGTTAAAGTCCCACTAACGGATATTGAATCGGTTAACGCGACTTAATTCTAAAAACGCGTGCGCCGTCTCCCGGTAAATGAGCCCGGCTGTGTTGGCCATTGCCCAGAAGGGGAAGTGAACAATAAACTTATCAGTCACTTAGAATTTGAGTCGTTTGTCCGATTCTGGCAAACAGTTTGACTTCAGTTAGAAAAATCAATCCAATAGTCTCGGCCAATCAGCAGCCTCGCCATATAACACACATTGAGACGTTCCCATTATATCACCTACAAATTATGCAGCTTTCTTCTCACTAGAAAGAAACTGACCAGTTATCCCACACCATGCAATCTCCAGTGTCCCATCATGCCTCAGGGTCGGTTTTCCCATGAGGTACAAAGAGCCCAGGGCCTGACAATTAAGCCAATTTATTTAGTTACCCAGCATGCACGCTCACCCTACAGCCTGAATTTAGTTACCCAGCATGCACGCTCACCCTACAACCTGAATTTAGTTACCTAGCATGCACGCTCACCCTACAACCTGAATTTAGTTACCCAGCATGCACGCTCACCCTACAACCTGAATTCAGTTACCCAGCATGCACGCTCACCCCACAACCTGAATTCAGTTACCCAGCATGCACGCTCACCCTACAACCTGAATTTAGTTACCCAGCATGCACGCTCACCCTATAGCCCATAATTAAGTTACCCAGCATGCACACTCACCCTATAGCCCATAATTAAGTTACCCAGCATGCTCACCCTACATCTCTAAATTCAGTTAGGGATAGGCCACACTAGCGCGTTTTTCGCGCGTTTCACGCTCGCGATTGCGCCCGCAATTTTCGCTGAAAATGGAAATTGCAAAAATTCCCGTGATTTCCGATGCACATGCGATTTCGCGTCCGTTTGCGTTTTGGTAACGCATGCGTTCACCATTTTTGGTGCGTTAACGCATGCGTTTCCATAACGCAAAATGTCGAAAACGCTTGCGCAAAACGTGAACGCACAAGAAACACGCACACAATTCCTGTGCGTTGCAGTGTGGCCTCACCCTTACCCAGCATGCACGCTCACCCTACAGCTCTGAATTCAGTTACCCAGCATGCACGCTCACCCTACAGCTCTGAATTCAGGTACCCGCAGGCATGCTTACCCTACAGCCATGAATTCAGTTACCCAGGCCGGCACGCTCACATACAGCTATAGTGAATTCAATTTACCCAGCATGCAAGCTCACACCTCCAGACCATAATTAAGTACCAGCATTGAACGCCACCCTACAACTGAATTCGTACCCAAGCATGCACGCTCACCCTACAGCCTGAAATCAGTTACCCAGAATGAACGCTCCACCCTGCATCCGTGAATTCAGTTACCCAGATGAACGTCACCCTGCATCCATTGAATTCAGGTACCCAGCATTGGCACGCTCACCCTGCAAGCCCTGAATTCAGTTACCAGCATGCACGCTCACCCTACAGCCTGAATTCAGTTACCAGCATGCACGCTCACCATACAGCCCATAATTCAGTTCACCCAGCATGCACGCCTCACCTACTCTTGAATTCAGTTACCCAGCAGCAAGTCACCCTAACAGCCTGAATCGTACCTTGGCATGTACGCCCACCCTGCATCCCTGAATTCAGTTACCCAGCATGCACACTCACCCTACATCCCTGAATTCAGTTACCCAGCATGCACACTCACCCTACAGCCCTGAATTCAGTTACCCAGCATACACGCTCACCCTATATCCCTAAATTCAGTACCCAGCATGCACGCTCACCTACAGCCCATAATTCAGTTACCCGGCATGCACGCTCACCCTACAGCCCTGAATTCAGTTACCCAGCATGCACGCTCACCCTACAGCCCTGAACTCAGTTACCCAGCATGCACGCTATAATTCAGTTACCCAGCATGCACGCTCACCCTACAGCCCTGAATTCAGTTGCCCAGCATAAATCAGATACATTTATGCCACATTCCAAGTTCGGATTTTATTAAAACGAATCTGATGATCACTGTTGGGAACACTTTACAATTTAAGTGATAACACAATGACCAGTCTTCAAATGATTAGAATGGTCCTCTAGGAATCGCCAGCAGGTAAACGCATAAATGTTTCTTTATAATAATCAAGGGAAAACTGAGCTCACCCACCCTGAGATTATAAGTAATATAAGTTCTCTCCCAATATGATGATAAAATTATATAATGTCCCCCCATTGATATTTATAATATATAATGTCTCCCAATGATATTATAATATTATAATTGCTATAATTCCCCAATTGATATTATAATATATATATTGATTCCCCAATTGATATTATAATATATATGTCCCCCCATTGAATTATAAATATAATCTCCATGATATTATAATATATAATGTCCCCATTGATATTAATATATAATGTCTCCCCATTGATTATAATTATAATGTCTCCATTGATATTATAATATATAATGTCTCCCCATTGATATAGAATAATGTCCCCCCATTGATATGAATATATAATTCTCCCATTGAATATAATATAATGTCCCCCCCATTGATATTATTATATATAATGTCCCCATTGATATTATAATATCTAATGTCTCCCCATTGATATTTAGATATAATTAACCCCCCATTGCATATATAATATATAAGTACCCCCATGTATTATATATATATATGTCCCCCCATTGATAGATAATAATATAATGTCTCCCCCATTGATATGTATAAGATATAATGTCCCCCCATTGATATATAATATATAATTGTCCCCCATTGATATTATATATATAAGTCTCCCTTGATATTATATATTATAATGTCTCCCCATTGATATTATAATATATATGTCTCCCCCCATTGATATATAATAGATATGTCCCCCCATTGATTTAATTAATAAGAATAGTCCCCCCATTGATCTAATAATATATAAGTCCCCCATGGATTATAATATATAATGGGGTTTTCCCCCCCCCTCTGTTTTCCCCCCCCATTGATTTATAATATTAATGGTCCCCCCATTGATATTATAATATAATGTCTCCCCATTGATATTATAATATATAATGTCTCCCCCATTTGATATATTAACATTTATAATTGTCCTCCCCATTGATATTTACTATATTTAATGTCCCCCATTGATAAAATTAATATTATAATGTCCCTCCCCAATTTTTGTATTTATAATATATAATGTCTCCCCCATTGATATTATAATATAAATGTACCCCCCATGTCCCCATTTGGATATTATAATAAGTAATTATAAATGTCCCCCCATTGATATTATACAATATAATGTCCCCCCATTGATATTATAATATATAATGTTCCCCCATTGATATTATAATATATATGTCCCCCATTGATATTATATATATAATGTCTCCATTGATATTATAAATATATAGTCCCCCCATTGATATTATAAATATAATGTCTCCCCATGATATTATAATATATGTCTCCCCCATTGATTATATATATAATGTCCCCCCATTGATATTATAATATATAATGTCCCCCCATTGATATTATAATATATAATGTCTCCCCATTGATATTATAATATATGTCTCCCCCATTGATTTATAATATATAATGTCTCCCCATTGATATTATAATATATAATGTCTCCCCCATTGATATTATATATATAATGTCTCCCCCATTGATATTATAATATATAATGTCCCCCCATTGATATTATACAATAATGTCCCCCATTGATATTATAATATATAATTCATTCCCCCATTGATATTATAATATATAATGTCCCCCCATTGATATAATAATATATAATGTCTCCCAATTGATATTATATATATAATGTCCCCCCATTGATATTATACAATATAATGTCCCCCATTGATATTATAATATATAATGTCTCCCCCATTGATATTATAATATATAATGTCCCCCATTGATATTACAATAAGTATCCCCATGATATTCATATATAATGTCTCCCCCATGATTTTCAAATATAAGTCTCCCCCCATTGATATATATTAATAATGTCCCCCATTGATATTATATATAAATGTCTCCCCATTGAGATAAATATTATAATGTCTCCCCCATTGATTTATATATATATAGTCTCCCCATTGATATTATAATATATAATGTCTCCCCCATTGATATTATAATATATAATGTCTCCCCCATTGATATTATAATATATAATGTCCCCCATTGATATTATACAATATAATGTCCCCCCATTGATATTATAATATATAATGTCTCCCCATTGATATTATAATATATAATGTCTCCCCCATTGATATTATAATAATATGTCGTCCACCATTGATATATAATCTATTATGTCCCCCATTGATATTATACAATATAATGTCTCCCATTGATATTATAATATATAATGTCTCCCCCATTGAATTTAATAGTATATGTTAATTATATATTAAGTCCCCCCATTGATATTATAATATATAATGTCTCCCCATTGATATAATATAATGTCTCCCCGAACATTGATTTATACTAGTTAATGCTCCCCCATTGATATTTATAAATATAATGTCCCCCCATTGATATTATAATAATATGTCTCCCCCATTGATATTATAAGATATAATGTCCCCCCATTGAGATAATATATAGTCCCCCATTGATTATAATAATATTAATGTCCCCCCATTGATATTATAATATATAATGTCTCCCCCATTGATATTTTAATATATAAGTTCCCCCATTGAGATTATAATATATAATGTCCCCCCAATGATATTATAATATATAAATGTCTCCCCCATTGATATTATAATATAATGTCCCCCATTGATATTATAAGTATATAATGTCCCCCATTGATATTATAGATATATAAGTCTACCCCAGTGATATTATAATAATATGTCCCCCCTTGATATTTATAATAATGTCTCCCCCATTGATTTATAATATATAATGCCCCCCATTGATATTTATAATATAAATGTCTCCCCCCTGATATTAATAATATATAATGCCCCCCATTGTAATTTGAATATAGTATATAATAGTCTCCCCATTGATATTATAATATATAATGTCTCCCCCATTGATATTATTTAATATATAATGTCCCCCCATTGATATTATAATATAAATGTCTCCCCCCCATTGATATTTAATATAATGTCCCCCCATTGATATGCTATATATATAATGTCCCCACCATTGATGCTTGTGAAGGTCTCATTCATCCAGGCCATGGTATATTCTGTTGTATTCATTAGATACAACTGGACTTGAAATGTAGTTCTTGAAGACGTTTCGCTAGTCATCCGACGGGCTTCTCAATTCAGAATGACTTGTACAAGTATCTGTGGCAATATGTACCCTGGAAATCCAATTAGCATATCACAGCCAGGTGTTAAGGTGTGATGGATAGTGGCTAAGAGGTGTTATAGGAATGCCCAGAGTAAGGTGCTAAAACAGCATTGTACATGCAGACAGTTGGTGTCGAACCCCCCCACCTCTATTTAGGCTTGTTTTCTTTATTTTAATAAATGGCCCTCCTTAACAACCTCTTTGAACCAGTCACGTTCCTGTCGCCAGTATGTTAACATTACCACTGTCTGCCATGTACAATGCTGTTTAACACCTTACTCTGGGCGTTCCTATACACCTATTAGCCACTAACCCACTCACAACCCTTAACCACTGCTGTGATATGTCTAATTGGGATTTTCCAGGGTACATATTGCCACAGATTCTGTACAAGTCATTCTGAATTGAGAAAGCCAGTGGATGACTAGCGAAACGTCTTCAAGAACTACTTTCAGTCAGTTGATTCTAATTGAATACAACAGATATACATGACCTGGATGAATGAGAACCTTCACAAGCATATTTCTAATCATTTTGGGGAGAAAACCCTCAAGCTTGTACGGCAATATCAAAAGACAGCAAAGGAAATTGCAGACTACAGAACCACCTGCGATTTAAACCTCCGATGCAGACAAAAAAGGCTAGTACCATGGCAGTATACGTCTGGATTCCACGTTAAAGGCAATCAGAGCCAAACAGATACTGCAAAAGGCTCAAACACAGCTCCTAAGTGAACGGGTACGACAGACACATTTTACGTCGTGCTTTAATGCACAACATTAGTCAAAAGAACAGAACCTGGCCTCACACTACCTGTGTCCATCTGGAAGAGTGATGGGTTCACCAAACAAGCACAGCTTTTCCGACACCGTAAGGGCAAACAAAGGCAACAGAACACGTTCTCTATTCTGTCATCCCAGAACACCCCCAAGGAGAACAACTACCTTGGATACAAAAGGAGGGAAGTGTCACTTCATCAAACAAGGAGGAATGGGTGAAAACTTGTCTAACAGGACCCTGACCCAGACCAGAAATGGAAGTCCCTTGGTAAGGGCTTGAATTTTGCCATCACCCTAAAGCCATCCCTGGGGTGGATATTATAACGCCACAGAAGCCTCTATCCACCATAATAGGTATCACAGAGTGAGGCAGAACAACTTCGCTTAAGGTAATCTGCAGCCTTAGCCAGTGCAAAAACTCCTTCATCTAACCTGACTACACAGGAAAGAAGAGCCTTAACATCCTCAAGAAAGATTCCATATCACCATTCTACCGCGCAGACAAGGAAGATGCACAGTACTCAAACACCTCAGACTACCATGATAAGGTGACCATGCTCCTGGCCGATAACAACACATATGAGCTTTAACAAGGGATGCCCACCAGCCGTTACAAGAAAAGAGTCATAGACCTTACTACAAACAGCTTCAAAAGGATAAAGCCATTGACCGAGCAATTATCATGCCTCTACCCTGGTAGGCACATCCATGCATATATGGACTCCAAAGATACATAAGGAAGGGGCCCCCTAAGACCTATAGTCGCAGCATCAACTCGGTAACATACAAGGTGACAAAATATCTAGCCAACATCTTAGAACTTTGGTGGGAAGTTCTAAGCATCACATCCAGAACTCTCAGGATTTCACCAACAAGATTGAAGATATAGTACTCGGTGTAGAGAAACTATGGTGTCCTATGATGTGACATCTCTCTTCACTTGATTACCCACCAAGGAGGCTGTTGACAATGGTGAGAAAACGGCTGGGCCAAGACAGCACTCTCACCAGCGAACTGATCTTAACCCAGACAGGTGTGTGACTTGTTGGACTTGTGCCTGAATACCACCTATTTCAAATACAGGATAAGTTCTATAAGCAAAACACGGATGTGCTATGGGATCTCAGTTTCACCCATTGTGGCCAACCTTTACATGGATGGAGGTAAACACAGGACGCTTAATACTTTAAGGGCATAGCACCCAGCCACTGGTTCAGATATGTGATTGACACCTGGTTAAAATCCACCAGAAGGAAGTACAAGCTTTCACAGAACACATTAATGCGGTAGACCAAACATCAAATTTACAAGGGAAGATACAGAACAACAAACTGGCTTTCTGGACTGCTTGGTAGAAGTTAGGAAAATGGGTAAACTGGAAGTGAGGTTTACGAAAACCAACACACACAGATCAGTATTATGTTGTTTGACTCCACCACCCCTTTAGATCACAAGCTGGGGGTCCTCAGAACCCTGCAACACAGAGCCGAGAACTCCCCTCTAGCACAGAGGCGAAGGCTAAAGAAATGAAACATCTCAGAGAGCCCTTAAACTGTGGTATCCAGACTGGGCCTTGTCAAAAGAAGTAGAAGGAAAGAAAAGAACAGAATACCAACAGTGAAGGGAAAGCAAGACAGGAGAAAGAACATGGTCATCCCATATTAGCAGGGGTCTCCGAGAAATTAAGAAGAATTTTCAAAAAACATCGATCCCTGTCTGCTTTAAACCGAACAACACACTGAGGCAGCAATTGGTACATCCGAAAGACCCAATACCCAAAAACCAAGAAAAGCAACTCATATATGTAGTGCAGTGCAGTGAGAATGCTCTGATTTGTATGTGGGGGAGCCAAACAGCAACTGCAATCAACATATGGCCCACACAGAAGAGCCAAATCCTCGGGTCAGGACTCAGCCGTGTATCTGCATCTTAAGGATAAGGACTACCTTTGAAGATTGTAATGTTAACATACTGGCGAAGGAACGTGACTGGTTCAGAGAAGGTGTGAAGGAGGCCATTTATGTGAAATAAAGAAACCAAGCCCTAATAGAGGTGGGGGGGGGTGGTCGACACCAACTGTCTGCCATGTACAATGTCTGTTTAACACCTTACTCTGGCGTTCCTATAACACCTCTTAGCCACATCTAATCACACCCTTAACACCTGGCTGTGATATGCTAATTGGGATTTTCCAGGGACATAATTGCCACAGATTCTTATACAAGTCATTCTGCATTGAGAAAGCGTCGGATGACTAGCGAAACGTCTCAAGAACTACATTTCAAGTCCAGTTGATCTATGATACTACAACAATATCCCCCCATAGAAGTCTCCCCATTGTATTATAATTATAATGTCTCCCCATTGATATTATAATAATAATTCTCCCCCCATTGATATTATATATATAATGTCCCCCATTGATATTATATATTATTGTCTACCCATTGATATATATATATAATGTCCCCCCCATTGATATTGATAATATATAATGACCCCATTGATATTATAATATATAATGTCTCCCCATGAAGATAATATTATAATGTCGCCCCCATTGATATTAAATATATAATGTCTCCCCATTGATATTAAAATATCAATGTCCCCCCATTGATCTTAATATATTAAGTCCCCCCATTGATAATTATAATATATAAGTCTCCCCATTGATATTATAATATATAATGTCGTCCCCATTGATATTATAATATATATCCCCATAATTATAATAATAATGTCTCCCCATTGAATATTATATAATATAATGCCTCCCATTTATTATAATATATAATGTCTCCCCATTGATATTATAATAATAATTCTCCCCCATATTGATATATAAATATATGTCTCCCCATTGATATTATAATATATAATGTTCCCCATTGATATATAATATATAATGTCCCCCCATTGAATTATAATTAAATGTCTCCCCATTGATTTATAATATAATGTCGCCCCCATTGATTATAATATATAATGTCTCCCATGATATCATAAAATATATAATGTCTCCCCATGATTTTAATATATAATGCTTCCATTGTATTATATTATATAATGTCTCCCCCATTGATATTATAATATATAATGCTCCCCCATTGATATTATAATAATAAGTTCCCCCATTGATATTATAATATAATAAGTCTCCCCATTGATATTATAATATATAATGTCTCCCCATTGATATATAAATATTATAATGTCTCCCCATTGATATTTATATATAATGTCTCCCCCATTGAGATATAATATATAAGTTCCCCCCATTGATATTATAATATATAATGTCCCCCCATTGATATTATAATATATAATGTCTCCCCCATTGATATTATAATATATAATGTCCCCCCATTGATATTATAATATTAATGTCCCCCCATTGATATTATAATATATAATGTCTCCCCATTGATTATATATTTAATGCCCCATGATATTATAATATATAATGTCTCCCCATTGATATTATAATATATAATGTCTCCCCATTGATATTATAATATATAATGTCTCCCCATTGATATTATAATATATAACTTCCCCCATTGATATTATAATAATGTCCCCCCTGATATTAAATATTATAATGTCCCCCCATTGATATTATATAATGTCCCCATTGATATTATAATATATAATGTCTCCCCCATTGATATTATAATATATAATGTCTCCCCATTGATATTATAATATATAATGTCTCCCCATTGATATTATAATATATAATGTCCCCCATGATATATATATTATGTCCCCCATTGATATTATAATATATAATGTCCCCCCATTGATATTATAATATATAATGACCCCCCATTGATATTATAAATATAAATGTCTCCCCATTGATATTATAATATATAATGACCCCCCATTGATATTATAATATATAATGTCTCCCCCATTGATATTATAATATATAATGTCTCCCATTGATATTATAATATATAATGTCTCCCCATTGATATTATAATATATAATACCCCCCCATTGAGATTTAATATTAATGTCTCCCCATTGATATTAATATATAATGTCCCCCCATATTATATATATAAGTCCCCCCATTGATATTATAATATATATGTCTCCCCATTGATATTATAATATATAATGTCTCCCCATTGATTTATATATATAATGTCCCCCATTGATATTATAATATATAATGTCTCCCCATTATATTATAATAATAATGTCCCCCATTGATATTATAATATATAGTCTCCCCCTTGATATTATAATATATAAGTCCCCCCCATTGAGTATTATAATATATAATGTCTCCCCATTGATTTATAATATATAATGTCTCCCATTGATATTATAATATTAATGTCTCCCCATTGATATTATTAATATATATGTCTCCCATTGAATATATAATATATAATGTCCCCCCATTGATATTATAATATATAATGTCCTCCCCATTGATATTATAATATATAATGTCTCCCCATTGATATTATAATATATAATGTCTCCCCCATTGTATTATAATATATAATGTCTCCCCATTGATATATAATATATAATGTCTCCCCATTGATATTATAATATATAATGTCTCCCCCATTGATATTATAATATATAATTTCTCCCCATTGATATTATAATATATAATGTCTCCCCATGTATTATAATATATAATGTCTAACCCCCATTGATATTATAATATATT
Source organism: Hymenochirus boettgeri (assembly GCA_019447015.1). Classification (NCBI taxonomy): domain Eukaryota; kingdom Metazoa; phylum Chordata; class Amphibia; order Anura; family Pipidae; genus Hymenochirus; species Hymenochirus boettgeri. The sequence continues at coordinate 107,219 of JAACNH010000940.1, read as the reverse complement.
GTCTCCCATGATATTATATATATAATGTCTCCCCCATTGATATTAATAATAATGTCTCCCCCATTGAGATTAAATATATAATGTCTCCCCCATTGAATATTATAATATATAATTCCCCCCCATTGATATTATAATATATAAGTCTCCCCCATTGATATATAATTATAATCCCCCCCATTGATATTATATATATGTCTCCCATTTGATTATAATATAAGTCTCCCCCATTGATATAATAATATATAATTCCCCCCCATGATATTATAATATATATACCCCCCATTGATATTATAATATATAATGTCCCCCCATTGATATTATAAAATATACCCCCCCATGAATTAAATATATAATGTCTCCCCTTGATATTATAATATATAATGTCTCACCCCATTGAGATTATAATATATAATGTCCCCCAGATATTATAATATATAATGTCTCCCCATTGATATATAATATATAATGTCTCCCCCATTGTATTATATATATAAGTCCCCCCTGATATATTAATATTAAGTCTCCCCCATTGATATTAGAATATATAATGTCTCCCCATTGATATTATAATATATAATGTCTCCCCATTGATATTATAATTATAATGTCCCCCATTGATATTAATTAGATATATGTCTCCCCATTTATAATATATAATGTCCCCCATTGATATTATAATATATAATGTCTCCCCATTGATATTATATATATAATGTCTCCCCATTGATATTATAATATATAATGTCCCCCATTGATATTATAATATATAATGTCTCCCCATTGATATTATAATATATAATGTCCCCCATTGACGATTATAATATAAATGTCTCCCATTGATATACATAATATTATATGTCTCCCCCATTGATATTATAATATATAATGTCCCCCATTGATATTATTAATATATAATGTCTCCCCCATTGATATTATAATATAATTGTCCCCCATTGATATTAAATAAAATGTTCCCCCATTGATATATAATATATAAGTCTCCCCCCATTGATATTATAATATATAATGTCTCCAATTGATATTTAATAAATAGAATGTCTCCCCATTGATATTAAATATATAATGTCTCCCCATGATATTATAATATATAATGTCCCCCATTGATTTATAATATATAATGTCTCCCCATGAATTATAATATATAATGTCCCCCATTGATATTATAATATATAATGTCTCCCCCATTGATATAATAATATATAATGTCTCCCCCATTGAATTAATATATATGTATCCCACCATTGATATTATAATATATAATGTCTCCCCATTGATATTATAAATATAAGTCTCCCCCCCAATTTATTTCTTTCCCCATTGCCTGGATATTATAATATATAATCTCCCCCATTGATATTATAATATATAATGTCCCCCATTGATATTATAATATATAATGTCTCCCCCATTGATATTATAATATATAATGTCTCCCCCATTGATATTATAAATATAATGTCCCCCATTGATATTATAATATATAATGTCTCCCCCATTGATATTATAATATATAATGTCCCCCATTGATATTAATATATATTCACTTATTATAATATAATGTCCCCCATTGATATATAATATATAAGTCCCATTGATATATAAGATAATAATGTCTCCCCCATTGATATTATAATATATAATGTCCCCATTGATATTATAAATATAATGTCCCCCATTGATATTATAAATATAATGTCCCCCCATTGATATTATAATATATAATTGTCCCCCATTGATATTATAATATTAAATGTCTCCCCCATTGATATATATATATATGTCTCCCCCATTGATTATAATATATAAGTCCCCCCTTGATATTATAATATATAATGTCCCCCCATTGATATTATAATATATATGTCCCCCATGATTATAATATATTAATGTCTCCCCCATTGATATTAGTAATATATAATGTCCCCCATTGATATTATAATATAATGTCCCCCCATTGATCTTAATATAAAGTCTCCCCCATGATATTATAATATCTAATGTCTCCCCCTTGATATTATAATATAAATGTCCCCCCATGATATTATAATATATAATGTCTCCCCCATTGATATTATAATTATATAAGTCTCCCCATTGATATTTAATATATAATGTCCCCCATTGATATTATAATATATAATGTCCCCCCCATTGATATTATAATAATAATGTCTCCCCATGTATTATAATATATAAGTCTCCCCCATTGATATTATATATATAATGTCTCCCCCATTGATATTATAATATATAATGTCCCCCATGATATTATAAATAATGTCTCCCCATTGATATTATAATATATAATGTCTCCCCCATTGGATATTATAATATATAATGTCTCCCCATTGATATTATAATATATATGTCCCCCCCATTGATATTATAAATATAAGTTCCCCCATTGATATATATAAATGCCCCCCATTGATATTATAATATATAATGTCCCCCCATTGATATTATAATATATAATGTCTCCCCATTGATATTATAATATATAATGTCTCCCCATTGATATTATAATATATAATGTCCCCCCATTGATATTATAATATATAATGTCCCCCATTGATATTATAATATAATATGCTCCCCCATTGATATTATAATATAGAATGTTCCCCATTGATATTATAATATATAATGTTCCCCCATTGAATTATAATATATAATGTCCCCCATTGATATTATAAATATAATGTCCCCCATGATATTTATAATATATAATGTCTCCCCCATTGATATTATAATATATAATGTCTCCCCATTGATATTATACAATATAATGTCCCCCCATTGTATTATAATATATAATGTCTCCCCCATTGATATTATAATATATAATGTCCCCCCATTGATATTATAATATTTGTTGTTTGAATGTCCCCCCATTGATATTATAATATTATGTCCCCCATTGATATTATAATTATATATGTCCCCCCATTGATATTATATATATAAGTCTCCCCCATTGATTATAATAAATGTCTCCCCCATTGATATTATAATATATAATGTCTCCCCCATTGATATTATAATATATAATGTCCCCCATTGATATTATAATATATAATGTCTCCCCCATTGATATAATAATATATAATGTCCCCCATTGATATAAAATATAATGTCCCCCATTGATATATACTAATAATGATCCCCCATTGATATTATAATATATAAGTCCCCCATTGATATTAATATAATGTCCCCCTTGATATTAAATATATAAATGTCCCCCATTGATATTATAATATATAATGTCCCCCCATTGATATTATAATATATAATGCCCCCATTGATATTATAATGATAAATGTCTCCCCCATGTTATATAATATATAATGTCTCCCCCATTGATATTTAATAATATAATGCCCCCCATTGATATTATAATATATAATGTCTCCCCATTGATATCTATAATATATAATGCCCCCATGAATATAATATAAATGTCTCCCCATTGATATTATAATATAATTGTCTCCCCATGATATTATAATATATAATGTTCCCCCATTGATATTATAATATATAATGTCCCCCCATTGATTTATTTTATATGTTCATATATAATGTCTCCCCCATGATATTATAATAATAATGTTCCCCATGATATATAATATATAAGTCTCCCCCTGATATTTATAATATATAAGTGTATCCCCTTGATATTATATATAAATGTCTCCCATTGATTTTAGATATTAATGCTCCCCATGATATAAAAATGTCCCCCATTGATATTATAATTATAAGCCCCCCATTATAAATATAATGTCCCCCATTGAATTATAAATATAATGTCTCCATTGATTTATAATATAATGTCTCCCATTGAATTATAATTTATTCTCCCATATCTTATTATACCCCCTGATATTATAATTATAATGTCTCCATCATAAATAATGTCTCCCCCATTGATTGATAATAATAATGAAAAAAGGGCAGATCTGCCCACTATAAATATGGCCTCCTACTTCACAATGCAGCCGGTGTGCCACGTGATCGTGTGGTTAATCTTTCCCCGCCACCCTCCGTACCATAAGAGACTCGCTTATTGATTGGTTGATGTCTTAACTTGTTGCCCATAGCTGCGAGTTTCATTGGGCGGTTGTCAGCAAAAACACACACACAAAGGGAGACCGGAAGTGAAGCGCGAAGTATGTGACAGGAACGGTTCAGACAGCGGGGAACGGAGGGTCATGGAGCTGGGGTGAGTCCTGTATATACTGTATCCTATATACTTTGTTCTATAACTGTATACTATATCCTATATACTGTATCCTGTATACTATATCCTATATACTGTATTCTATATCCTATATACTATATCCTATATACTGTATCCTATATACTGTATTCTATGTACTGATTCTGTATCCTATATACTATATCCTGTATACTGTATTCTATATCCTGTATACTATATACTGTATCCTATATACTGTATTGTGTATTCTATATACTGTATTCTGTATCCTATATACTGTATTCTATGTACTGTATTCTGTATCCTATATACTATATCCTGTATACTGTATTCTATATCCTGTACTTATACTGTTCCATATAACTGTATTGTATTCTATATACTGTATTCTGTATCCTTATACTGTATTCTGTTGTTACTGTATTCTGTATCCTTATACTTATCCTGTATACTGTATTCTATATCCTTATTACTATCTACGTTATCCGATATACTATTGTATCTATACTGTATTCGTATCATCTATATGTTATTATATTGTACTGTATCTGTATCTATCCTATGTACTATATCCTGATATTCTGTATTCTATATCTGTATACTATATACTGTATCCTATATAAGTATGTGTTTCTATATTATGTATTCTGTATCCATATACTGTATTCTAGTATGTTTCTGTATCCTATACTAATCTGTATACTGTATTCTATATCCTGTATCTACTATACTGTATTTGTGTATTATATATCGTATGGTATCTATATACTGTTTGTACCATATTACTGTATTCTATGTACTGTATTCTGTATACTATGTACTATACCTGTACGTATTCTATATCCTGTATACTATATACTGTATCCTATATACTGTATTGTGTATTCTATATACTGTATTCTGGTATCCTATATACTGTATTCTATGTACTGTATTCTGTATCCTATGTACTGTAATCCGTATCTGTATTCTATATCCTGTATTCTATATCCTATATACTATATCCATCTATACTGTACCTATATACTGTATTCTATGTACTGTATTCTGTATCCTATATACTATATCCTGTATACTGTATTCTATATCCTGTATACTATATACTGTATCCTATATACTGTATTGTGTATTCTATATACTGATTCTGTATCCTATATACTGTATTCTAGTACTGTATTCTGTATCTATACTGTATATGTATACTGTATCTATATCGTATACACTATATACTGTATCCTATAACTGTATTGTGTTTATATAATATTCTATCCTATCTTATACTGTATCCTATGTATGATACTATATCCGTACTTATCTATAACTGTATCCTATTACGTATTCGCTTCCTATACTGATCTGTATCCTGATACTGATACTGTATCCCTATATTATGTATTCTATATCCTGTATACATATCCTATATACTGTATTCATGTACTGTATTCTGTATCCTATATACATATCCTGTATACTTATTCTAATCTGTATACTATTACTGATCCTATATACTGTATTGTGTATTCTATATACTGTATTCTGTATCCTATATACTGTTATTCTATGTACGTATTCTGTATCCTATGTACTGTATCCTATATCGGTATACTATATCCTATATTCTGTATCCTGTATCCTATATACTATATCCTGTATCCTATATACTGTATCCTGTATACTGTATCCTATATACTGTATTCATCCTGTATATATATCCTATACTGTATTCTATGTATGTATTCTGTATCCTATATACTATATCCTGTATACGTATTCTATATCCTGTATACTATATACTGTTATCCTATATACTGTATTCTGTATCCTATATACTGTATTCTATGTACTGTATTCTGTATCCTTGTACTGTATCCTATATCCGGTATACTATATCCTATATACTGTATTCTGTATCCTGTATCCATATACTATATCCTGTATCCTATATACTGTATCCTATATAATTGTATTCTGTATCCTATATACTATATACTGTATACTGTATTTATATCCTGTATCCTATACTTATACTATATCCTATATACTGTATCCTATATACTGTATTCTATGTACTGTATTCTGTATCCTATGTACTGTATCCTATATGTAACTATATCTATCTACTTATTCTGTATCCTGTATCCTATTATCTTATATCCGTATCCCATATACTGTATACTGTATCCTATATACGTATCTATGTATCCTGTAATCTATATCCTATATATACTGTATTCTATGTACTGTATTCTGTAACTATACATATCTGTATACTGATTCTATATCCTGTATATATAGTACTGTATCTATATACGTATGTGTATTCTATATACTGTATTCGTATCTTATACGTATTCCTTACGTATTCTGTATTCCTATGTATGTATCCTATCCGGTATACTATATCCTAATTCGTATCCTGTATCCTATACTATATCCTGTATCCATATACTGTATACTGTATTAATGTATCCTATAACGTATTCTATCTGTATCTATATATCCTATAGTACTGTATTCTATGTACTGTATTCGTACTATATACGATTATCATTTTATCTGATATACCTGTATACTATAACTGTATCCTATATACTGTATTCTGTATCCTATATACTGTATTCATGTACTGTATTCTGTATCCTAGTACTGTATCCTATATCCGTATTTACTATACCTGATACTGTATCTGTTCGTATCCTATATTACTATATCCTGTACCTATACTGTATCATATATGTATTCTGTACCTATATACTAATATCCTGTATACTGTATTCTATATCCTGTATCCTTAACTATATCCTATATACTGTAATCCTATATACTTTATTCTATGTACCGTATTCTGTATCCTTATACTATATCCTGTATACTGTATTCTATATCCTGTATACTATATACTGTATCCTATATACTGTATGTGTATTCTATATACTGTATTCTGTATCCTATATACTGTATTCTATGTACTGCTATTCGTATCCTATATACTATATCCTGTATACTGATTCTATATCCTGTATACTGTATACTATATCCTATATACTGTATCCTATATACTTTATTCTATGTACCGTATTCTGTATCCTATATACTATATCCTGTATACTGTATTCATATCCTGTATACTAATAATGTATCCTATATACTGTATTGTGTATTCTATATACCGTACTGTATTATATGTTACTGTATTCTGATCTATGTACTGTATCCTATATCGTATAGATATCGTAGAGACTGTATTCTATATCCTATATACTGTATCCTATATCCTAACTATATTCTAGATCCTATACACTGTATTCTATATCCTATATACTGTATCCTATATCCTATCCTATACACTGTATTCTATATCCTATATACTGTATCCTATATCCTAACTATATTCTGTATCCTGTATACTATATCCTATATACTGTATTCTATATCTTGTATCGTATATCCTATATCCTATATACTGTATCCTATATACTGTATCCTATATCCTAACTATATCCTGTATCCTATATACTGTATCCTATTTACTGTATACTATATCCTATATACTGTATTCTGTATCCTATATCCGAATATACTGTATTCTATATCCTATATACTGTATTCTATATCCTATATACTGTATCCTATACCCTATATACTGTATTCTATAAACTGTATTCTATAACCTATATACTGTATCCTATATGCTGTATGCTGTATCCTATATACTGAACCTATATACTGTATTCTATATCTTATATACCTATCCTATATACTGAATCCTATATACTGTATTCTATATCCTATATACTGTATCCTATATACTGTATTCTATATACTGTATCCTATATCCTATTTACTGTATCCTATATACTGTATTGTATATACTGTATACTGAATCCTATATACTGTATCCAATATACTGTATGCTATATCCTATATACAGTATTCTATATACTGTATCTTATATTCTGTATACTATACGGTATCCTATATACTGTATCCTATATACTATATCCTATATATTGTATTCTATATCCTATATACTGTATCCTATATGTTGTGTACTATATCCTATATACTCTATTCTATATACTGTATACTATAACCTATATACTAGATCCTATATACTGTATACTATATCCTTTATTCTGTAAACTATATCCTATATACTGTATCCTATATGTTGTGTACTATATCCTATATACTGTATCATATATCCTGTATACTGTATCCTATATCCTGTATACTATATCCTGTATCCTATATACTGTATACTGTATTCTATATACTGCATAATATATCCTATATACTGTATCCTATATAGTATATCCTATATACTGCATACTATATACTATATCCTGTATACTATATCCTATATACTGTATGCTGTATTCTATATACTGTATCCTGCATTCTATATGCTGTATCCTGTATACTATATGCTATATCCTATATGCTGTATACTGTATCCTATATACTGTATCCTATATTCTATATACTGTAGACTATTTCCTGTATACTATAAATTGTATCTTATATTTAGAAAATTGGGCTGTTGTACATCCATATTAAAGTGCAACTAGAGACCAAAAATTTAATACATACAAAAAACAGAATTCTATTGCACAAAACTGTATCTTATATATTGTATACTATATCCTATATATTGTATACTATATCCTTTATACTGTATGCTATATACTGTATATGCTGTATACTGTATATACTATATCCTCTATACTATATCCTGTATACTGTATCCTCTCTCCTATATAGTGTATACTATAACCTATATAGTGTATACTATATCCTATATAGTGCATACTGTATCCTATATCCTGTATACTTTATACTATATCCTATATACTGTATCCTGTATACTATATCCTGTATACCGTAACCTATATACTGTATACTATATCCTGTATACTATATCCTGTATACTATATCCTATATACTGTATCCTATATACTTTATCCTAAATACTGTATACTATATACTATAGCTAATATACTGTAACCAATATACTATATACTATAACCAATATACTATATAGTATAACCAATATACTAAATGTGCTGGTGCTCCTCAATGAAATAATATTGGGAGGTTGGAACTATCAATCCTACCTTACTGGCCTAGGTACTTTTTTTTTAAGAATTAAACTTTTCCAGTGTAGCTGTCCTTTAAAGATCTTTTAAGCACTAATATTTCTAGCCACCCATTCAATATTCTTCCACACTAGCTATAAAGGTTAGGGTGAAATGGTCTTAAATAAGCCTAAAATCACCTACTTAGTAATCCTACTAAGGGTGTATGACCGGTAGTCCCCATTGGACTAAATTGTAATGATTTAATCATCTTGCCTTGAGATTAGGGATTGTGTAACTGTCGCTGTGGTCTCTGCAAACTCTTTCCACCTTTAGAGAACTACTGAGAATTCTTAAATTGACATTGTGTGGCCTTTATATGGACTGAACTGCTAGTTAGATTATAATTCAGCTGGAATTGTATGTGTTAGCTGCTGCTTTAATTCAAAAGAGAATTTTGTAGAAATATTACATAAATTTAGAATATTCCTGCATTTACAGAAAGACACAAGAAGTCATTCATAAAACAAATGTTTCCCTTAATTAAAAGCAAGAAACTGCATTGTGTATCACTTGTCTTCTTAGGTATTTCCTAAGTATAGGTGTACCTGTTTATATGAAAGGGAAAAGCCTTGCCACTTCCAGTTTTTAGTGTGCATCTTCGATCAGGGATTACATAGTGATACTTTATTGGCCTATTTAGTCAGGGAAAGGTCAACCTAAACTATATTCTATTTTTCACCTTATTTCTCTTGAATGTGTCATGATTAGAGAATTACAGTGTATCTAGACATTCAGTAAGATGGAGTTGGTTTCTTGCAGGGATGGACTTAAGCTGGAAACCCAGATATTGGATGGAAAGACCAAAATCATTCTGGCAACTTATGGTAAGGTTCTGTGTATTGTTCCTTTTAAAGGGCATATTCACCCCCCAAATAAACAATGATATATACCATATATACTCGAGTATAAACCGAGGTACCCAATTTCACCTAAAAAAACTAATAAAAGTGGTTGACTCGAGTATAAACCGAGGGTAGAAAATGTACTAACCACTACTGCCTTCTGATTCTGTTTTGAGGCTTTAGTTGCCCTTTAAATGGACAGCAGAATTCCCATACAGTAATAGACATTACTGTATGAGAATTTTGCTGTTCATTTAAAAGACAACTACATTCTTCTTCCTTGGCTTTCAAGATGTTTGGAAACTACAACTCCCAGCATGCTTTTTTAGCTGGGAGTTGTAGTTTCCAATCATCTGCACCCTCACCTTCCCACCCAGTTCAGTGTATACATGTGGGCTCTCCTCTTTGTCCATGGGGCTTCCTGTTGGGACTTGTGCCTGTTGTGCAGCCTGTGTGCCAGCATTGAAGATCATTCGGTTGGTAGAAAGCTGACAGTCGTAGGGTTAATGCAGTGGAATTGTGTTTCTCAGCTGTTTTCCCATATACCCTGTTGGGCCGGTCCGATCGAGCCTTCATGTCTGTTCATTCATTGTCTTGTTACATGACGGATGTAAACGACACTGACTAAATCTGATTCTTTTACAGGAACTGAACAAAATGGTAAAACCCTCGTGAAAGATTTAAATGTAAGAGAAGCGTTTTAAGTGGTAAATTGCGTGTTTGATATTATTTTTCTCCCCTTTACCGATATTTATCGGCTCCTTATCTATATGATTAGACAGGAAACAAAGGAAGAAACCACAAGTCAACACTAAAACAAATTCAACCAAACCAAGTTCTTAAATTGGTTCAAAGCAACAACGTGAAAGCAGATCCTGGCGTACGGAGAGACAGACCCGGGTCGGGGGTGGTGCAGGCTGGCAGACTAGCAGTGAATGTGTTAAAGGAGTTGGAAAATAAACACCAACCCACTGGCCTTCTGAGACAAGACCCCGCGAAAGACACAGCTGTGCAGAAAAGGTCCAAGACGCTGGGTGTTCCCAAGCAGAGACCGCAACAGAAACCCAACCTGAAGATATCGGCAGAGCAGCTAAGAGAGAGCTTGGTATGTCTGACACAGGATCAGTTCCAACAGATTCTAAAGACCATTAACCGGGGAAGCAAATCGGTTTCCCAAGATCAAGAAAACGACAATGGTAAGAAAAACATGGCCGCTCTGTGCAATATACTAATGGCCGCTAGATGCTTCTGTTCCTGAAAAAGTGTATTTGGATCTTGGTAAAAAAATATATAAATATTTATGTATGTTTAAATAATAATCTGCAGACCAGGCAGATGCTGATGTGAAGTAATTGTGGGCTGTAGTAGGATTATATTTGGAAATCAATGTTATATAGTGGATAATGCACCCCCAACTGTAAATTATAAGGAGTTTATATGGAGTTCCGTGACCATATAAAAGTACGAGGCCGCAGGCCGAGTACCTTTTATACTGGGCACGGAACTCCAAGGTGACTTCTAATATCCTTTTAATTTACAGTTCGGGGTGCATTATTTATTTATAACCTACCCCTTTGTGGCTTCTGGTTTCCTCCTACCCCTGGAACTGTAAGATTATAAGGCTATAATCTTACAGTTCCTCCCATAGAAATCCACTACAGGGGTAGGTTATAATATTATATTGAACTTTAGGGTTTATTCTCCTTATATACAGCTTTACTGAGGCAGACTGTGGTGACCTGTTACTGAATACTACGTCGTTCACCTCCAACTACATCCTCAATATTAAATGAATTTGGAATAATATCTCTTTCAGTCACACAGTCGTTGGTTAATAATTAACTGTGTTTGATCCAAGGTTCTGCTAACGAGGATTCGGAGTCAAAGGAAGAAATGATCATAGGGCTTGGAAATTTAGCAGAATCCCCTGAACCAGATCCGCAGGCTTCCGAGCAGAGCGCCAATGTGTATGTATCCGATGTTCCCTTTTAATACAGTTTGAAAATGTTTCATTAAATCTGATTTGCAGATTTAAAACGGTGGCAACATTTTGCAGCTCTTAGTAAAGGGCAACTATACTGAAAATATAACTAAACTGCATCTTAATCTATAAATTAAAATGTGTAAGTAGCACTTGCTCTGAGGTGTGTGTTACTGCATGCCTTTAATCCAGTACTCGCTCAGAAATGACTATTAGGCAGCACTGGGAGAGGGAATTTTCCATATACCAACTGTCAAAACTGTCACCATCCCAGTTACAGTAAAACTGCAGACAGCAGAAGAGTTTATGATAATAAGGCACTTGATTGACAGCTGTAATGTTAGATGGTTCAGATTGGATGTCTAAAGAAATAGTGGACAGAGCAACAAATAAATGGTACAGTGATGGTTGGGAAGAATTATATAGTTTATAGTAATGGGCAATTTAAATATTTTTTTCAGTATAGACGCCCCTATAAATAAGTCCCAATGTTACATTGAACATCCACAACCAGGACCTTGTAAATAATCATTTTTCTCTTTTTGTACATTTCCTTGTGGCATCTGGACCAGTTTCTTCTATGACTGGCTGAACTAACCCATGTCTCGTTCTCGGCTCTAGGCAAAGCACAAGGCTGCAGGGTGATTTGTTTAGTACAATAGGCGAGCGAGAGTGGGACAAGAGTCGTCAGGAAGCCAAGAAAGCACAGTGGAGAAAGGAATTGGGTACGGATTTTACTACAATTGCCTCTGATCTGACGGGAAGGGAGGAGGTTGGTTGGGGTAGAATATGCGTGTTATGGGAGTCTTTAGAGTCCCACCCACTGTATGTTGTCCCACCCACTTAGATTGTAAGCTCTTCGGGGCAGGGATCTCATTTCTAATGTGTCAAGGCATGCTGCACTCATATCGGTTTATCCATAATTTATATATATGCTTTCTTAACCGATGTATGAAATTGTATTTAATTGTTATTTATCTGTATAATTGCACTTATCCCCTTGTTTGTATACGCGGTATTTTATAATGTACAGCGCTGCGTACCCAAGTGGTACTATAAATAAAATTATACTTCCATACATCAGGTAGTGGGAAACCTATGAGGATTTAGGCAGGTTGTGGATCTCCAGGATACTTTACAAAGAAAGTTCTGGCTTATTGTCCCATTCATTTTAAGGTGTTTTTGTTGAATTGCTTAGGGTCAGACCTGACGAGCTGCTTGCCTTATATTCATCACTTTTATAACACGTTTGTAATATGTAAAACAATCTCTTTCATTCTGGCAGACGAACAAATTGCTTTAAAGAAACAGCTCCAGGAATCCACTGGGGACAGACAATATTCCAGGCAGCAGGGGACACGCAGCTCCGATACCAGTGGAATAGAAAGTGCGCCATTGCAGAAAGTAAAGATGCTTTAGATATTTATGTGTGTCAGTCAGTCAATGGGTGTTTAATGTGTAAGATTTGTGATTATTAAATGGGGTTAGAGACAACAGTGATATGTACAGACATGGGCCAATTGTTATTGTAAGGGAAATCCCTTAAAGGGGAAGTTCAGTTCTAATACATATACTTTTAAGAAAAAAGAGCAATTATTAATCATTAAGTAACCTGCCCGATTAGCATTGTGTCTGTGTATAAATAAATGGTTCCGAAATACCAACTTCCTGTTTGCAGGACCCCTAATAGAGACCGTTATGGTTTTGCCCTTGACCCAGTCCCTGGGTGGATTCAGTTGCTCAGTAGAGATCTGAGCATGTGTGACCCATCCAACAGCCAATCAGTAGAATTTACTGTTAGGAACACGGTAGTGGTGCATTCTGGGAAGAAGGACCATTACAGAACCTGAAATGTCAGCTCACTAATGTCAACATCAGGGAATAGCAAGGGGTATGAATTCAAAATGGAAGAGAAAATGGAGATAAAAACTAGGTATGCAAAATATAAAGAATTTTATAAATAATGATAATTAACACTGAACTTTCCCTTTAAGGGTGACGACGAAATAAAATAAACAAAGCTGTGAAGGTTAACAGGTCTTTTCATCATTCTGTTTAGGATCCGTATCCCAGCAGCACTGCTACTCCAGGTCATGAGGATCTACTTTACCGGACAGGCACAGACACCACAGAGTCTTCGCCCATTGTCCTAAGTGGTCAGAGTGGAAGAGCCTCAAGTTTTAGCTCCCCGGAGCTTCCAGCGGCGATTCGTAGTGCGTTTGTACTGGGGGTAAGACAGAACATTAGTCCAACTTTTTATCCTAAAACCCAAACACGAGGATCATGGGAAAGGTCCAGTACCCAGAGGGTTCAATGTTTGGGTTGATTTCACCTTGTATGTTTGGGCTGCAACACACGCGATTCAATCTTATGCTGTTTACCTGATCTAATGTGTGGATAATGTTGTCTCCTATCCCACCATTTAATAATTTTATAGCTATAGGTCAGTGTCAACTAATAGAGAGCTACAGAGACTTGCAGGTCTATTAGTTTTCACTTTGTTTGTCATAAAACCCCTAAAGCTGGGTACAAAACACGATGGGATTGGCCCTATATCGCTGATGTGTGTGCGTCCAAGACGACGGTTACCGACGAATGTTCGCCATTGGAAACTGTTGTTCTGACCAGAATATTTCCCTTGGCCGCGGTTGGCCCCCTGTACTAAAAAGTACTTTATATAGGGAGAACGATTGTGACTGTGTGTACTCAAACCTCATTCATCAAGTGCTGATACATTGAAGGATGATAAATCCCTTCCTTATCTCTTCTGTATATTGAGAAGTTTGTCTTAATGTAAAACCAGAAGGATCAGTTAGTGAATGCAAGGGTATTACGGTTAACGGTCCTCTCTGCTGTCCTTCCTGCTACCAGTCACACAATTGTTCACCTCTAGCTGGAATTCCCAAATATATTAGATCTTGCAATAGGCAGTTTACACCATAGCTCACTCCTTATCAAACCCTAATTAACCACCCCACGTGCTGTAACATGCTATGTGCAGATCTGTTAAACCAACCAGTTTACATAACTAGGTACCATCTCATCTTATATGTAATATCCTGGGAGATGGCAGAATATATATTGATTATATCCTAAAGCTGCCAGCAAAAAAGGATTTTACATACCTCTTAAAGTTCTATATTCTGTAGATTGATCCTGGGTTATAAACTGTTTACCATGTACTGGACACACTGTACGTGATTTGTTTTCTTGTAAATGACAGGGGCTGCCTTTATTCAGATTTAGAATCCCAGGTTCAATGAATGAAATACATTGTCTCTGTCTTGGAGCTATCGGTGGATAGATTGCTAATTAAGGGTTAATATTTCTGAGAGAGAAATTCTGTTTCCTAACAACCCAATCTGAAAGAAAACAATGAATCCATATGCGTGTCAAACGTGAAGCCTTTCAGGTGCAGCTTAGCAAAGCCATTGTCCCCGAGGACTTGTAGGTGTGACGGATCTTTCTTTTTTTGTAGGAAGCGGCACCAATAGATCACCCATTCAGCGCCACCAAGAAACAACAGCAGAAGAAGTGGCTGGATGAGCTAAATAAGCAAAGAGATGAAGCCACCCAGCGCAAGATGTTGGAAAAACAGAAACTGTTAGAGGTGAATCCTCGTTCTTTTTATTTCTCACTGGTGTTCGTTTTCCTACCCATTATATATGCTGTAAATCGTAGTTTTAGAGATACAGTGTAACTGCTGGCTTTCCCTTTCTTCTAACTATATAATGGAATGTGTACAGACGGAAGAGTCGGAGAAATGGGCAATGCATTTCGATTCCTTTAAGAAGATAAACGATCGCCCAACACAAGTCCCACGTGATGTTTATTTACCACCTCAAGGTCCGGTCCATTTAGATCCAGCAGAAAAACCTTCTTCCCTATCCCCACATTCCGCTCGGCCCTCGGAATCAGAAGTTGAAAAAACTGGGTAAATAACTGTTGTAGGGACATTACAATTAAAAGGGGATTTAATCTTGAATGAAATCTTTATATGTAGAAATGTTATAGTTCCAATTTTAAGTTATCAAAATATTTACTGGGAGAACCTTAAGTCTCTACCTAATGCTACCAAGTTCCAAGATGTCCTGATCTGGGCGTGACAACCCTGACTGCAGAAGAAAAATCTTGCCGTCAGGGCTTGTGTCCTACACCGGCAACCCCAATTGAAGAGGACAATGTGATAAACAGCCCTTCAGCCTGTTTTTAAGATATCCGTCACCTGCCAGTACAAATCCTCCTGCCCCTAACCTGCCAACTTCAACAGCACTTTTCCCCTGGACCCTGAACACACCATAAACATCTCAGGCATTGTTTACACCCAACCATAAAGATTACATAGATTGCTTGAAAATCACAGTATCCACAGGTATAATCAGTGTGGCAACATTTTAGGCAATACTAGTTCCCTTTGTCAAGTCTCAATTGGATTATTTAAAGCCTACAATAGCAACCACCCACATATCTAATGCCCTATAAATCTTCTCTTATAGGGCAAATGTGGTCTACACACAAATAAAAGCCTTAAATCTTTCATTTTAAAATGGATCTCTGAGTGCAACCTGTGAGAACTTATATTGCAGAGAATGTTCACATTTCCTGCTTCTAGTTGCTTGAGTGACGTCACCTGACCCTTTTTTCCTGGAAAAGACAGGAACAGCCTGCATAGATATAAAAAAAATATTAACAGTTAAGAGGGAGGCCTACTAGACCAGGAAGAGGCTGGTCACATGCTACAAGCTTCCTAAACAGGAAGTGTTCAGGAATTCAATTCCAGCGATACGTTCTCTCACATTTTATCTAGAGATGTGAATTAGGGTTAGAACGAAAGAACAGAAGGCTTTTAATGTAACCCCTCATCTATCTTTCCTTTTCTTATTAACGACCTATTAGCTATATAAATTAATATAAAGAGTAATTAGAAATGTAAAAAATCTTGTTCAGTCTGGTTTACAGAATTGTTTATTCAGATTTCTCCGCACCATGACGGCGTTACTAGATCCAGCGCAGATCGAAG
This sequence comes from Hymenochirus boettgeri, assembly GCA_019447015.1. Taxonomy (NCBI): domain Eukaryota; kingdom Metazoa; phylum Chordata; class Amphibia; order Anura; family Pipidae; genus Hymenochirus; species Hymenochirus boettgeri. Next base: position 89,989 of record JAACNH010000940.1, on the reverse strand, counting down.
AACGAGAACAGAAACGGCTAAAACAGCTGGAACACCAGGTAAATCTGTCTGTATGGGGAAAGTTAGATAAAACCTGTTTGGAGTGGTCATTAGATGATTTATTTAACGTGTGTTCATAGATTTACACTGCAAACCTCTACATTAACACAGTGTGGCAGTCCACTGCCGCTACGTTGTTTTTTAATTCACATTTCTGCATGGTTTTTGATGTTTCTACATTGACCCTTGAAGAGACTATCGGGGAAATTCAATAAAGGTTCTTATCGTTACTAATTTTGCTCCAACCAATCAGATGTTATATAACATTTGAAAGCTAACATCTGATTGGTTGGGGCAAAATTAGCACCATTTTTAATGATAAGAACTTTTATTGAATAACCCTGTAAATGGTTAAAAACGGAGCTAATTTTGCCCCAACCTATCAGATCTTATGTAACAATTGAAAGCTAAAATTTGATTGGTCGAGGCAAAATTAGTACCATTTTAAGGATAAGAACTTCTATCGAATAACCCTGTATGTGTAAGGTGCAAACAGAAAGGACCGAGTGTTAAACACTGAACTAAAACGCTTCATGTTTAGTTGGAACTTGGGTTAAATAACATCTGTGATGGTAACATGCTTCATTTAATGTGTTTATTTCCCTTATTCTGAGGTTATCACTTTGTTTTGTTAGAAGGTCATAGCAGCTCAGGTCGAGGAAAATCGCAGGAGGAAACAGATGGAGGACGAGAAGAGACGCCGTGAAGACGAGGAGGAGGAGAGGAGACTGACGAAGGAGCGAGAGCTGCAGTTTATGAGGTTTGAAGAGGACACACATCGCCAGAAAAAGAAAGAGGTAAGGAACACGTAAATTCGCTCAACTTTAAAAATGGCTTCATGTGCAGATTTACATGCAATTCCATATCTGACCTTTGGTGGGCAGTGTTCAGGGGGTTTAGTGGAATGGAACAGTAATGAAAGGAGAATCACAGCTGTTCATCATTATGTTGTGTTCCTGAATAAACGGCCACATTGAAAGCAAAAAAGCAATTCGTGCCCACACGTCTTTTAAGTCTGTCCCTAGTCTACAGGTGGTGCTATAGGAGATCAAGTTTGGGGGCCCTCATTCAAAGGAAAACCATAGAACCTTGCTTTGAACTAAGGCCGAGCGGGGTAGATGGTTCTGTACCACAATCGTTAAATGGCACAAAATCACGTCTCTCCATTTTCCAATTAAACAAGAGAAGAATAACCTTTACTTTTTCATTCTCCTTTCATTTCCATGTTGACTGGTAACTGGGGGATATTTACGATGTACGGCTATTTGTACTTTGTAGGAGGTGATGAATCTACAGGCCAAGGAATTACACGAGGCAATGCTGAGGGCCAAGGAGGAAGCTCTGCGGATAAAACAGGAACAGAGGATAAAGAATTTAGAGAAGAAAGGACACGACACTTCCAACCTGCAGAAAAATCTCCCTGGCTATGGTACTTCCTTTATAGAAACCCCAAACTCTCTTTTTAAAGGAACAGTTATAAATGAGACTCGGCTGCATCTAAAACAAAGGGGTATTGAGGAAGCTTTAGCCAGGGACTGCTGAGTCTTCCCCAGTTTTCCTCTTCTGTGGCCAATAGACTCCTCTACTGACACCCCATCCCCTATACCTATGTCTAAAGCTGGCCATATACCCTGCATGGTATATATATACCCAAATGTATGGTGACTGTAAGTACAATTCCCTACTATCTATGTGTTTAACACTGCTGGTGCCACTCGCCCCTTTACTAAGGGAAATGTGATACATCTCATGGCATGGTACAAATGTATTTAGTGTCTAACTTCTTTTCCTTTGTTTCCAGGTGATCCGATAGAATCTGATTTCAGTAGGGCTGGTAGCAGAATTACAGGTCCATTGGACCATCAGACAGTAGCCAGCAGTAGAGTGAACCAGACGTCCAATACGGCACTCTCACCACGGAAAGATACCGCAGTCCAGACGGGTAACAAACTTTCCATCGTAGTCAATAAAACCTTTTATACATTGTAAGAAATGTCAAATTTAAAAAACAGATTCTCCTCTCTGCCCCTTCTTTGTCGCTATTACCACTTTTGTCTGGGTCCTCTAAAACAGTCACACAGTGAGGTAACTGTGATGTCACAGCTGTTGCCATGACTACTATAGAAGGTGCAGAACAAAGAGGTAATAGTCGCAGATGTGAGCATGTTTCAAAAAAACACTTTAGTTCTCCTTTAACAGTCATTTCAATGCAACATTTACTCAGTGTCTGGCTGTACGTTTACATACGTAGATGGAAACCATGGGGTAAGTGAATCCCTGTCATAAAGGACCTAGGAATGTACTATTGACAACTGTCATATTACACATGCAGTGTATGTACACGTGTGGAGTCCTGGGGCTTGTCTTCCGGCCCTGACCCACACAAGGATTCCATCAGGGGAAACCATCAATATCAATCTATCTGATTTTTGCAGATTTCTGCGATAAGGGTGTGAACACTGACCTAGACCTGCCCACCTATGATGCGACCTGTCGGCAGGGGCGGAATTTCTCCCCAGATGTGCCAATTGAATTCAAACAGCCAAAGGCGGACACGCATTCAAAAAAGGCCAAACCTCAGCGAGAGAGAAGCAGCTCTAGAAAGGAAAACAAGGACGTGTCCGGTGATCAGGGGGACCAGTTTGCAACCAAACAAACCAAGGAGCCTGGCAAAAGAATGGACTGGAATAAAAATAACCCCCAGAAAAAGTTTATCCCTGCTTCCGAGCGATACCCCAAGGGGCTTCAGAGACAGAGAGAGGAGAGCAGAGTCCGGAGGCAAAACGAACTGAAGCATTTGGTGGAAAAAAACACTGTAAACAACTTCCAGTCTAAGAAAGGGAATTCACCCGAAAAGCCTCCACTGCAAGAAGATCCAAAAGAGAAACCACCAGCAAGGAAGGTAAAGGGGAAACTTCGTCATATAAATGTAATTGACATTATTCCAGGGCTGGACAAATCCCAGTCCCCAGGTCTTGTTTACTGGCGACATTTCACTGTGTAAAGGTCCCACTATGTGCGTTGCGCTGTCCGTTTTGAGTGCGTTTTTAGGACAATGCATTTTGTCCGTGTTCTGGTCTGTTTGCAGGTTAACAAACATGCGTTTTTCTATGCATTTGTCCGTGTTTCCAGTTCATTTGCATGCGTGTGCAGTTTTTGGAAAATCCACAGGAAACACTGGAGAAAATGCCAAAAAAATAAGTGTGTCCACAGACGATTATTAAAGTGCGATTCTGACACACACGGACGGAAAGTGGCGGATAAAAAACAGACCACATAGATTCGAGATGCAAATTATACAGTGGGAACTGATTCTCGGGATTTCCATTATATTTTAAATTACATCGCGATTCGCAAAACAGAATGCAAAGCGCATAGTGGGAACCCTTAGAACTGCTCTCCTGTTCGTTGTAATTGAGCTCCTGTTCCCCCTCCTTTCTCTATTTTCTGTACATTGTTGCTGAATAGACTGAGCAGAGTTTCTCACTCCCTACTCTGTAACAATGTTGCAAACGGAAGAAGGTGAAGGACTGGCGAATAGGAGCTCAGCTAAAACACACAGGAGAGCAGTTCTAACACGGAAATAAAAGCTGTTACCCGATTTTAACATAACAAGCAGCGTCTATTACAGTCGGCTCTGAGATCCCTATCCTGCCACTTTATTATACTGGCACTGGGAAAATTAATGGGAAAGTCTCCTTAGACAAACAACCCCCCCAGCGGCTCGTATCCACCTACAGCATGGTGGCCGCATCCATGACACGCATGAGCGTTTGAAACATGTTGTGTCTATATCAGCGTTCAATAAACTTTTTTGTTTGCAAGCCTAAGAGCTGTGAGTGTCTCCCTGCTTGGACTGACCTGTAGCGTTTTAATGGGAAAGGCTGCTGGCACTGGGGAAGTTACTGGTACTGGGAAAGTTGCTGGCACTGGGAAAGTCTGCTGGCACCTGGAAAGTTACTGGTACTGGGAAAGTCTGCTGGCACTGGGAAAGTTACTGGTACTGGGAAAGTCTGCTGGCACTGGGAAAGCTACTGGTACTGGGAAAGTCTGCTGGCACCTGGAAAGTTAATGGTACTGGGAAAGTCTGCTGGCACTGGGAAAGCTACTGGTACTGGGAAAGTCTGCTGGCACTGGGAAAGTCTGCTGGTACTGGGAAAGTCTGCTGGCACTGGGAAAGTTACTGGTACTGGGAAAGTCTGCTGGCACTGGGAAAGCTACTGGTACTGGGAAAGTCTGCTGGCACCTGGAAAGTTAATGGTACTGGGAAAGTCTGCTGGCACTGGGAAAGCTACTGGTACTGGGAAAGTCTGCTGGCACTGGGAAAGTTACTGGTACTGGGAAAGTCTGCTGGCACTGGGAAAGTACTGGTAATGGGAAAGTCTGCTGGCACTGGGAAAGTCTGCTGGCACTGGGAAAGTACTGGTAATGGGAAAGTCTGCTGGCACCTGGAAAGTTACTGGTACTGGGAAAGTACTTGTAATGGGAAAGTCTGCTGGCACCTGGAAAGTTAATGGTAATGGGAAAGTTACTGGTACTGGGAAAGTCTGCTGGCACTGGGAAAGTACTGGTAATGGGAAAGTTTGCTGGCACCTGGAAAGTTAATGGTAATGGGAAAGTCTGCTGGCACTGGGAAAGTTAATGGTAATGGGAAAGTCTGCTGGCACCTGGAAAGTTAATGGTAATGGGAAAGTTACTGGTACTGGGAAAGTCTGCTGGCACTGGGAAAGTTACTGGTACTGGGAAAGTTACTGGTAATGGGAAAATCTGCTGGCACTGGGAAAGGTAATGGTAATGGGAAAGTCTATTGGCACTGGGAAAATTAATGGTAATGGGAATGTTAATGGTGATGGGAAAGTCTGCTGGCACTGGGAAAGTTAATGGTAAGGTCTCCTGGCACTGGGAAAGGTAATGGTGATGGGAAAGTCTGCTGGCACTGAAAGAGTAAAGGTGCCCATACTTTACTTTCAATTAGCCATGCTGTGAAGGGGTGTAACGATTCTGTCTGCCTATAACTGCCACTCAAAGCTAGCATGCGAGAAAACACTCCTCCACCCACCCTTGATCAGCTTGATTATATAGGCTGTATCCTAGCAACAGGACAGTTCAAGTTTGTTTGACTGGCAGAGGAGGAGGAAAGCGGTTGTAAAAGACATTCCCACCAGCCAATGACAAGTGATATGTTAATCAAGGCTCTGGGCCCTCTAGGAGGCGGGCCTTTAACACTCATCTTTGCTGCGTGATATCTAAGGGATGGCAGCACAGTTGTAAATGAGAGTAAGCGATTTCAGCTGCTGGAAGTGTGGACATTTAATGGGGGTAATGTTATTTTTTTGATATTATTGTCCTTTAAGGGCGGACCCTTAAATAGGCTAGAGACTGCCCATTACTGCCACCAAGTGGTAGCTATTCAAAATACACTTTCAGAAAAGCACACGATCACTGTTACAATATATATGTATAAGACACATATTTAACCATTAATATTCATAATTACAGTCAAAAGAAACAATTTATCTCTTGGGCAGAAAACAAGATAATCCCAGATTCACATTCAGTCCCCTAGGCCCAGTTTCACATTTCGGATTAAAAAGTTCATTTTTTCCTCCAGGTTTTTGTCGTGGAATTGATCATTTCTGTGAACTTATGATACCAAATTATGACACTTTAAAGGCTAATAGAAAAGTTAATAACCTCAAAAGCCGCACTTGATAATCTTGTCTGGGACGAATCTCTCATTCTAAAACCGGCAGATAAAGGTGACTCCATTGTCCAGATGGACTATGCCTTTTATAGTGCCAGCATGAGATCTCATATTGTTGAATCTGGTGCCTATGTACCTTTAAAGGGGAACTATGGTCTCCAAACAAGTTGAGTTTAAATGAAAGGCCGGTTTCCTAACTTTAAAACGAGCCATCAACCACCTCTCTATGTGCTCCACAGCCCAAGATATACAGAAATGACTGACCAGAAAGATAATGGGTGGGAGGCTGACATGTGACAATCCTAAGGCTTCTCCTGCACAGTGCCGCTGGCGAGCACAGCCTCAGACTCCCTCAGTGTGTGAGGGAGACAGGAAGTCCCTCCCCCTCTCTGCTGTGTGAAGTCCTGACAGAGTAGGTAAGGGAATCTACAGTCCTTATCTCCCTCTAATTGAAAACAGAGTTCTCACTCTGCCTGAAAATGCTGTTTCCACAGAGTTTTCTGTAGGTGTGGGTGTGTGGCTGAGTGGCCCACAGCACCCGCGGGTGGGCAGGGCTTGGGTGTCCACGGGTGGGCGGGGCCACGTAAGGCTGTAAGAGAATGGGCCAAGGGGGGCCTGCAACTGGAGGGACCATTGGGTCCATGAGTGGGAGGGACCAGGAGGGCTGCAAAGGGGAGGAGACAGGGCAGATTGACTGACAGTTTCAGAGCAGGAAGTGCAGGGGACCTGGTGATGCTGCTGCCATATCACACACAAAAATGTAAATATCTTCAAAACTATGCAAAATAAACAATAAAAATACATAGCAAAAATTCTCTGGAGAGCAATTCCTATCAATTTACATTAAGTCATTTTCGGACCACAGTTCCCCTTTAAGCAAGGATCCTACTATGGGCCTTATATCAAAAGTCAAATTGTTGGTGAATAATGCTGAACACTGGATTGACCAGTCTACCAGTGATTTTCTGATTGAGGAGTATCCCCGGAGACCTGTGTTGTATGGACTTCCCAAGGTCCACAAGGATGAGGTTAATCTGCCCTTTCATCCGATAGTATCGGCAATCATATCTGTTTTTTAGCCTTTGGCCCAGTTTGTGGACTTGTATTTAAAACCTATTGTGTCCACACTGGCATCGTATGTAAAAGATACAGGGAAGTTACGCAATGCGGGTCCCTGGCAGGATAACTGGTTTATGATTACGGGTGACATTACGTCACTATATACAAACATTGCGCGTTCCAGAGGGTTAGGAGCCATTGAGTACCATCTTACGGCTAAGCATGATGGTAGTACCATTGAGTACCATCTTACGGCTAAGCATGATGGTAGTACCATTGAGTACCATCTTACAGCTAAGAATAATGGTTTTCCACCCGTTCAGTTCTTACTGGATTGTCTGCATCTTATTTTGTATAACGGTTATTTCCGTTTTGAAAAGGACTTTCTTTTGCAGGTAGTCGGAACTGCGATGGGCAGTCCCTTAGCTCCGTCATACACTAACCTGTCGGTTTCCCGGAGGAGAGTCGTGTGTACCAACATCCGTTGTTTAATACACACGTGATTAATATGTGGCGTTATATAGACAACCTGTTTATTATTTGGTCAGGTTCAGTAGAACAGACCAATGAATTTGTGGAATTCTTAAATGAGATAGATGGCCGTATTGAGATAAAAGTAACGGTGCACTATCCGGATGTTCAGGTCGGAATACAATACTTCATGGTCAATGCTTTCACCCCAGGCATGTTTTCAAAGGTCTCCCAGTTCACGGGGGTCAATAGGATCTGTTCAGATCCTGATGACAGGGCCATGGAACGTATGGTTGAACAATGTAACTCTCGCCATTATTCCAACTCTACTATTAAACAGGCACTGGGGGGAGTTGCTGTACCATCATTTCCCAATGAACCTGGTGTTTTCCACGGGATCGGAAATGGTCAAGCAAAAGCTGAGCAGATTCTGGCCCGCGGTGGAAGGGGACATCTCTTTGGGGTTGGAGACAAGACGGGAAGCCTCTTTGTGTTTATACCAAGGGTCAGTCACTCATATACTCACTTGTGCCGGCTGACCCGGTTGGGACAGAAAGGGCTGTTAGATGCAGCAATTGTAATGTGTGCAATGCATTGATTATTATCCGTACTCCGGACGTGTATTCAGGGTATCAGCATACTACAACTGTAACACAGAGTTCTGTGTGTCCCTGCTCCCCTATCTATGTGGGTAAGACAGTGGGCCTATTTAAGGGCAGATTTCAGCGTCACCGCAGTGACATTAAAGTGGCATTGGCCAAATCAAATAATGACCCGCCTGTTGCCAGTCATTTTAGGACGATCAAACATCAGGTGTCCGATCTACGTGGGATGGTAATTGACCACGTCCCACCACTGTTACGAGGGGACCATCGGAATGCCCTCCTGCGTAAAGGGGCATATTGGATTTTCACTTTAGACGCAGTTCAGCCTAGGGGACTGAATGTGAATCTGGGATTATCTTGTTTTTTGCCCAAGAGATAAATTGTTCCTTTTGACTGTAATTATGAATATTAATGGTTAAATATGTGTCATATATATATATTGTAACAGCTTTTCTGAAAGTGTATTTTGAATAGCTACCACTTGGTGGCAGTAATGGGCAGTCTCTAGCCTATTTAAGGGTCTGCCCTTAAAGGACAACAAAATCAAAAAAAAATAACATTACCCCCATTAAATGTCCACACTTCCAGCAGCTGAAATCGCTTACTCTCATTTACAACTGTGCCGCCATCCCTTATGGGCAGTCTCTTGCCTATTTAAGGGTCCGCCCTTAATTTTTAATTTTGTATGTGTCTGATGAAGGTTCATGGGCACCGAAACGTTACGCGGTGTTTGTGGATGTTCCAATAAACGCCAGTTTGCATCAAGTCCTGGTGTGCACAGCTTTTTCTTTCCTGATGTACTACATGCCTGCCAGCATACTGTGGCACCCAGCAATATAATTCTCAAACGACAGGAGTCGGGAGTGTATATGATCGTTTGTTTTAACCGATTTACGATCGGTTAGCGTGACGTTAAGTGTCACTTTGCGGTGGCTGCGCCAGTCCCGGAAGAGGCATTTGCGCAACCGGTGTAAAGCGATTTACCAGAGGCTGCGCGGGTCTCGGCACGTAAGTATATAACGCCAGCATTAAATAGGTGCGGGTGAGATCCACCCAGAGCCACGCAGCCTCTGGTAAAGTTCGGGAGATTTGCCCAGAGCATTTGCATTTCTGTGTGGATCTCCCTGTAGATGTAGATCTAATCTATCTAATGATGGTCACGTCTGGCCCATTCATTTTGCAATTGCAATAAAACAGGTCAGGTGGTTCTTGCTGCATTGCTCCAATGACTCGGAAACGTCAAAAGGTAAATTCTAATGGGGAAGGGATCTCAAACTCCCCCAAACACCTCAACATCTGTCTATCCTCTCTATCTGTCTGTCTATCCTCTCTATCTGTCTGTCTATCCCCTCTGTCTGTCTGTCTGTCTATCCCCTCTATCTGTCTGTCTATCCCCTCTGTCTGTCTGTCTATCCCCTCTATCTGTCTGTCTATTCAATTGATCCCAAGTATAATAATAATCTGATCCGCATCGATAATAAATCTGATCCCAGTTATAATAAGAAACGTGATCTCCAGTATAATATATAAATCTGATCCACAGTATAATTAAACAAATTGATCCAGTATAATAAATCTGATCCCAGTTATAATAATAAATTCGGATCCCAGTAATAAAACCTGATTCCAGATAATAAATTGATCCAGTATAATAATAAATCTGATCCAGTATAATAACAAACCTGATCCCAGTATAATAATAAATCTGATCCCAGTATTAATAATAAATGATACTCAGATAATAATATCTGATCCAGTATAATAAACTCGATCCCAATAATAATAATAAATTGGTCCCATATATAATAAACTGATCCCAGTATAATAATAACTGACCCAGTATAATAAATCTGATCCCAGTATATACTAAATCTGATCCCAGTTATATAATAAATATCCCTGATCCAGTAGTAATAAATCGATCCCAGTATAATAATACACTGATCCAGTATAATAAATAAATCTGATCCCCATATAATAATTATCCAGTATAATAATAAACCGATCCCGTATATAATAAATCTGATCCCAGTATAATATAAACCTGATCCCAGTATAAAAAAACCTGACCAGTCTAATAAATGTGATCCCATTTAAACTATAATGTATAATCGTTCCAGTTATAATGAATACAGTGATCCAGTATAATACTCAACCCCCGTTCGATCCCTAGTTTCATAGTTATACAAAGGTGATCTAGTCCAACCTTTATACCCTACCCATAATGTCTGTATAAAAGTTACATAGTAACAGTATTGGAGGTTGTATAAAGACATACGTCCATCTAGTCCAACCTTTATACCCTACCCATAATGTCTGTATAAAAGTTACATAGTAACAGTATTGGAGGTTGTATAAAGACATACGTCCATCTAGTCCAACCTTTATACCCTACCCATAATGTCTGTATAAAAGTTACATAGTAACAGTATTGGAGGTTGTATAAAGACATACGTCCATCTAGTCCAACCTTTATACCCTACCCATAATGTCTGTATAACAGTTACATAGTAACATAGTATTGGAGGTTATATAAAGACATACGTCCATCTAGTCCAACCTTTATACCCTACCCATAATGCCTGTGTGTTACGTTCTAACATCAGTCGCTACAGTGCGGAAGGCAGGTCTCCCTGAATTGGGAAATTTCTTCCAACTAGGGCCAAGCTCACCACAAGGTCAACTGGGACACTGTACGGGGGGAGGAGGAGACATTGGCATTTAGGTGCCCGGGGAGAGGGGGTCACGTGGTCAAAGGATTAGAAGCACAAAGTTCCAACGTTGGCAGACCGCTACGGAATTATTAACGTGCTAAACCGTGATTATGAGATGACAGGGACGTATTGATGCACCTACAAACACCTTTTCCCAGATGGCAACATGTCTGGGAAAATATTCCTCATATAGTCAATGGTAAATATTCCACATTATCTGTCACATGGAAAGTGAAAATTTATCATTGACTTTTTTTTGGTCCTTGTCCCTTTTTAACTGGTAATCAAGATGGGTGGACGAACGATTGTATAAGCAGCCACAGTCCAATGTGGCCCTACTGGGAGGCCACCCTGGAGTATTTACCAATGCTGTGGCTTCTTACTGATGCAGCCATACAATGAAAACGTGGTCCATAAATGGAAGATCAGAATATTGTTATGGCCCAATCATTAAGTCCCAACCTGTTTGTGTAATGTTATAATAAACCAATAGGGACAATGACACAAGGCTGCACAAACCCCGCCAGTATATAACTAATAACAGGGTATATATACTACTGCCCATTTATAAATCAGCCCGGTTAGTACTGCTGTACATATGTTTTCCACCCACTTACCTGTCTTCGTAGATAACGACTAGTAATCACTAGATTGGAGTGTATTTTGAACAAGATACGCATGTTGAGTTCCCATACCTTATTCGGGTCCTGCTCTCATATGTGCATAGAGCATATAACCATCAGTGCAGTTTGTACCAAAGGACATACGTCCATCTAGTAGTCCAACCTTTATACCTACCCATAATGTCTGTATAACGTTACACATATAACATAGTATTGGAGGTTGTATAAAGAAATACTCATCTAGTCCAACCTTATACCCTACCCATAATGTCTGTATAACAGTTACATAGTAACATAGTATTGGAGGTTGTATAAAGACATACGTCCATCTAGTCCAACCTTTACCCTACCCATAATTGTATTAACAGTTACATAGTAAATAGTATTGGAGGTTGTATAAAGACAACGTCATCTAGTCCAACCTTATACCTACCCATAATGTCTGTATAACAGTTACTAGTAACATAGTATTGGAGGTTTATATAAGACATACGTCCATCTAGTCCAACCTTTATTTACCCTACCCATAATGTCTGTATAACAGTGACATAGAACATAGTATTGGAGTTGTATAAAGACATACGTCCATCTAGTCCAACCTTTATACCCTACCCATAAAGTCTGTATAAAAGTTACATAGTAACATAGTATTGGAGGTTGATAAAGAATACGTCCATCTAGTTCAACCTTTATACCCTAACCATAATGTCTGTATAAAAGTTACATAGTAACATAGTATTGGAGGTTGTATAAAGACATACGTCCATCTAGTCCACAACTTTATACCCTACCCATAATGTCTGTATAACAGTTACAATAGTAACATAGTATTGGAGGTTGTATAAAAGACATACGTCCATCTAGTCCAACCTTTATACCCTACCCAATAGTCTGTTAACAGTTACACAGTAGTAACATACTATTGGAGGTTGTATAAAGACATACGTCCATCTAGTCCAACCTTATACTACCCATAATGTCTGTTAAACAGTTACATAGTAACATAGTATTGGAGGTGTATAAAGACATACGTCCATCAGTCCAACCTTATACCCTAACCCATAATGTCGTATAACAGTTACCATAGTAACTAGTATTGGAGTTGTTATAAAGATATAAGAATAGTCCATCTAGTCCACCTTTATACCCTACCCATAATGTCTGTATAACAGTTACATGTTAACATAGTATTGGAGGTTTGTATTAAAGACATACGTCCATCTAGTCCCAACCTTATACCCTACCCATATGTCTGTATAACAGTTACATAGTAACTAGTATTGGAGGTTGTATAAAGAGAACACGTCCATATAGTCCAACCTTTATACCCTACCCATAATGTCTGGTATAACAGTTACATAGTAACATAGTATTGGAGGTGTATAAAGACATACGTCACATCTAGTCCAACCTTTATACCCTACCCATAATGTCTGTATAACAGTTAACAGTAGTAACCTACGTATTGGAGGTTGTATAAAGACATACGTCCATCTAGTCCAACCTTTTTTTACCCTACCCATAATGTCTGTATAAACAGTTACATAGTAACATAGTATTGGAAGGTTGTATAAAGACATACGTCCATCTAGTCCAACCCCTTTATACCCTACCCATAATGTCTGTATAAACAGTTACATAGAACATAGTATTGGAGGTTGTATAAAGACATACGTCCATCTAGTCCAACCTTTATACCCTACCCAATAATGTCTGTATAACAGTTACATAGTAACATAGTATGGAGGTTGTTATAAAGACATACGTCCATCTAGTCCAACCTTTATACCCACACCATAATGTCTTCTGATATAACAGTTACCAGTAACATTGTATTGGAGGTTGTATAAAGCATTACGGCCATCAGTCCAACCTTTATACCCTACCCATATGTCTGTATAACAGTTACATAGTTATAGTTGGGAGGTGTAATAAAGGACAATACGTCCATCTAGTCCAACCTTTATACCCTACCATCAATTGTCTGTATAACAGTTACATAGTAACATAGTATTGGAGGTGTATAAAGACATACGTCCATTAGTCCAACCTTTATACCCTACCAAATGTCTGTATAACAGTTACATAGTAACATAGTATTGGAGGTTGTATAAAGAGACATAGTCATCTAGTCCAACCTTTATACCCTACCCATAATGTCTGATAACAGTACATAGTAACATAGTATGTGGAGGTTGTATAAAGACATACTCCATCTAGTCCAAACTTTATACCCTACCCATAATGTCTGTTATATACAGTTACATAGTAAATAGTATTGGAGGTTGTATAAAGACATTACGTCCATCTAGTCCAACCTTTATACCCCTAACCATAATGTCTGTATAACAGTAATAGTAAACATAGTATTGGAGTTGTATAAAGACATCACGCCATCTAGCTTCCAACCTTGTTTAACCCTACCATAATGTCTGTATAACAGTACAAGTAAAACATTAGTATTGGAGGGTTGATAAAGGAATACGTCCATCTAGTCCAACCTTTATACCCTACCCATAATGTCTGTATAACAGTACATAGTAACTAGTATTGGAGGTTGTTAAAGACATACGTCCATTCTAGTCCACCTTTATACCCTACCCATAATGTCTGTATAACAGTTTACATAGTAACATAGTATGGAGGTTGTAAAGACATACGTCCATCTAGTCCAACCTTTATACCCTACCCATAAGTCTGTATAACAGTTTACATAGTAACATAGTATTGGAGGTTGTAAAGACATACGTCCATCTAGTCCAACCTTTATACCCTACCCATAATGTCTGTATAACAGTTACATTAGAACATAGTATTGGAGGTTGTATAAAGACTACACGTCCATCTAGTCCCCTTATTACCCTACCCATAATGTCTGTATAACAGTACATAGTAACATGATTGGAGGTTGTATAAAGACATACATCCCATCTAGTCCAACCTTTATACCCTACCATAATGTTGTATAAACAGTAACATAGTAACATAGTATTGGAGGTTGTATAAAGACATATACGTCATCTAGTCCAACTTTATACCCTACCCATAATGTCTGTATAACAGTTACATAGTAACATAGTATTGGAGGTTGTTATAAAAGACATACGTCCATCTAGTCCAACCTTTATACCCTACCATAAAGTCTGTATAACAGTTTACATAGTAACACAGTATTGGAGGTGTAGGTAAAGACATACGTCCATCTAGCCAACCTGTATCACCCTACCCATAATATCTGATATAACACACGTTACATAGTAACTAGTATTGGAGGTTGTATAAAGACATACATCCATCTAGTCCACCTTTATACCCTACCCATAATGTCTGTATAACAGTTACTAGTAACATGTTTGGAGGTTGTAAAGACATACGTCCATCTAGTCCAACCTTTTACCCTAACCATAATGTTGTATAACAGTTCACATAGTAACATAGTATTGGAGGTTTAAAAGACATACGTCCATCTAGTCCAACTTTATACCCTACCCATAATGTCTGTATAACAGTTACATAGTAACATAGTATGGAGGTTGTATAAAGACATACGTCCATCTAGTCCAACCTTTATACCCTACCCATAATGTCGTGTATAACCGTTACATAGTAACAAGTATTGGAGGTTGTATAAAGACTACGTCCATCTAGTCCAACTTTATACCCTACCCATAATGTCTGTATAACAGTTTACATAGTAACATAGTATGGAGGTTGTATAAAGACATACGTCCCTACTAGCAACCTTTATACCCTACCCATAATGTCTGTATAACAGTTACATAGTAACATAGATTGGAGGTTGTATAAAGACAACGTCATTATCCACCTTTATACCCTACCCATAGTTCGTATAACAGTTACATAGTAACATAGTATTGGAGGTTGATAAAGACTACGTCCATCCAGTCCAACCTTATACCCTACCCATAATGCTGTATAACAGTTACTTAGTAACATAGTATTGGAGGTTGTATAAAGACTATCGTCTATCTAGTCCACCTTATACTACCCATATGTGCGTATAAAGTTACATAGTAACATAGAATTGGAGGTTGTATAAGAATCGTCCATCTAGTAACCTTTATAACCTACCCATAATGTCTGTATACAGGACATAGTAACATAGTATGGAGGTTGTAAAAGATACGTCACACTCTCTAGTCCAACCTTTATAACCCTACCATATGTCTGTATAACAGTTACATAGTAACATAGTATTGGAGGTTGTATAAAGAATACGTCCATCTAGTCAACCTTTATATCCCTACCCCATAATGTCTGTATAACAGTTACATAGTAACATAGTATTGGAGGTTGTATAAAGAATACGTCCATCAGTCCAACCTTTTATACCTACCCATATGTCTGTAAACAGTTACATCAGTAATAAAGTATTTGGAGGTTATAAAAGACAATCGTCCATCTAGTCAACCTTTATACCCTACCATAATGTCTGTATAACAGTTACATAGTAACATGGTATTGGAGGTTGTATAAAGACATACATCCATCTAGTCCAACCTTTATACCCTACCCATAAGTCTGTATAACCAGTTACATAGTAACATAGGTATTGGAGGTTGTATAAAGACATACGTCCATCTAGTCCAACCTTTATACCGATACCCTATTCTCTGTATAACAGTACATAGTAACATGTATTGGAGGTTGTATAAAGACTACGTCCATCTAGTCAACCTTTATCCCCACCCATAATGTCTGTATAACAGTTACATAGTAACATAGTATTGGAGGTTGTATAAAGACATACGTCCATCTAGTCCAACTTTCTACCTACCCATAATGTCTGTATAACAGTTACATAGTAACATAGTATTGGAGGTTGTTAATAAGACATCGTCATCAGTCCAACTTTATACCCTACCCATAATGTCTGTATAACAGTTACATAGTAACATAGTATTGGAGGTTGTATAAAGACTACGTCCATCAATGTCCAACCTTTATATCCCTACCCATATGCTCGTATAACAGTTACATCAGTAACATGTATTGGAGGTTGTATAAAGACATACGTCCATTAGTCAACCTTTATACCCTACCCATATGTCTGTATAAACAGTTACATAGTAACATAGATATTGGAGGTTGTATAAAGACATACGTCATCTAGTCCAACCTTTATACCCTACCCATAACGTCTGTATAACAGTATCATAGTAACATAGTATTGGAGGTGTATATCAGAAATACGTCCATCTAGTCCAACCTTTATACCATACCCATATTCTGTAAAAGTTACATAGTAACATAGTATTGGGGTTGTTAAAAGACTACGTCCATCTGCAGTCCTATTATACCCTACCATAATATCTGTATAACAGTTACATAGTAACATAGTATTGAGGTTGTATAAAGCATACGTCATCTAGTCCAACCTTTATACCCTACCCATAATGTCTGTATCAGTTACTAGTAACATAGTATTGGAGGTTGTATAAGAGACATACGTCCATCTAGTCCACACCTTAACCTACCCATAATGTCTGTATAAGTTACATAGTAACATAGTATTGGAGGTTGTATAAAGACATACGTCCATCTAGCAACCTTTATACCTACCATAATATATGTTTATAACAGTTACAATAGAACATAGTATTGGAGGTTGTATAAAGACATACGTCCATCTAGTCCAACCTTTATACCCTACCCATAGTCTGTATAACAGTTTACATAGAACATAGTATTGGAGGTTGTATAAAGACATACGCATCTAGTCCAACCTTTATACCCTACCCATAATGTCTGTAATACAGTTACATAGTAACATAGTATTGGAGGTTTGTATAAAGGACATACGTCCATCTAGTCCAACCTTTATACCCTACCCATAATGTCTGTATAACAGTTACATAGTAACATAGTTGGGGTTGTATAAAGCATATAGTTCCGTCTAGTCTCAACCTTATATCCCTTACCCATAATGTCTGTATAAACAGTTACATAAGTACATAGTATGGAGGTTGTATAATAACAGACATCTCATCTAGTCCAACCTTTATACCCTACCCATAATGTCTGTATAACAGTTACATAGTAACATAGTATTGGAGGTGTTTATAAAGACATACGCCATCTAGTCCAACCTTTATACCCTACCCATAATGGTCTGTATAACAGTTACATAGTAACATAGTATGGAGTTGTAAATAGCATACGTCCATCTAGTCAACCTTTATACCCTACCCATAAGTCTGTATAACAGTTATAATAGTAACTAGTATTGGAGGTTGTATAAAGACACATCCATTAGTCCAACCTTATTACCCTACCCATAATGTCTGTATAACAGTTACATAGTAACATAGTATTGGAGGTTTATAAAACATACGTTCCATCTAGTCCAACCTTTATACCCTACCCACTAATTCTGTATAACAGTTACATAGTAACATGTATTGGAGGTTGTATAAACATACGTCCATCTAGTCCAACCTTTTACCCTACCTAATATCCTGTATAACAGTTACATGTAATACATAGTATGGAGGATTTAAAAAGTTAGGAAAACCGGATTCACTGTCATACAAACTATTATCATTGTCAGTCGCCAGAGTGAATCTCCACCAGTCCACAGCGTTTAAACAACGGATTGCTATTAGTCACAGAAAAAAGCGAAACCGCCTTCTACTCACCATCTTACACATGCGTAAACCGTGTGCATTAATTTAAATCCTATACCGTATTTTTAAACAGGACCAGTCGTTCACCGATAATGAGGTGAACAGGAATCTGATGCGACCACCTTCTAACCAAAGTTTGTCCTATTATGTACGGACAGCAGGAGTTTTATTATCTGACTCCAATGCACCAATGTCGCGGCCTAAACCCAGGATCCTAGCAGTACAGTGCAGAAGGGTAATGTGTCTTGTACTGTACAGCTTGTGTTACGTGATCTTTTTCTCTGTTGCAAATTGTCATTTTGCAGTCATGCTGTTGCCGGGTGAAGACGATATATTCGATGTTGGTAACCTATTGAGCTGTGTTGCGGTGGGTTGATCTCTCATTACGCTTCAAGTTTTTGTCTCAGCTGACGGTCACAATTGGGCACAGATTGGTGAGCTGTCAGATGTCTACAGAAGGGACTCTAAACGTTCATTGGCTTTTGACCCAGCTAGGGACATTTGGAGACCTTCCTCACTGATCAATCGCCGTTACATGCCCCCAACTGACTACATTCGAGCACCTTTATTACCTGCCATCATAGACAGATATATAAGGAATAATTATTGTCCCCATTCTGGCAGGTGAGCTGGTCCTCATCCATGAAGTCAGTCAAGGCTGTAATTGTGACATCACAAACCCCAATTGATTTCGACTGTTTTTCACACCCCCCTGCTGTCTCCTACTTGTCCATGTCAAGGTTATAACAAAAGTTGTTGAGCTGGGCGGGTGGGAGTTGAAAGATACCTGAACGCAGAATAGAAGAATAGGGGCTCATCATTATCATTTATTTGTACACAAATGCAGGTAATATATCTTGGTGTGAACAATAATAGCAGTTGGGATTGAAGGCTGATAAGTAACCAGTTTTTTTGCCTTTAATGAGATGTTTTAATTCGATTTTTTTTTTTTTGCCCATTGTTTCCCTTTTTTAAATTCTGATTTTTATTCCATCCGGGGGTAAGCACTACCCCTTTGGAGGCAGGACAAAAAAAACACATTTAGGCTTTAAAGCCTCTCCTCTTTGTATCCTCTTTCGTGTTTTTGTCCTGCCTCGAGTGGAGATCAGTGGTAGTGGGGGAATGGTAATTTACTATACAGAATATCGAGTTACCTGGGAGAGGGTACTCGATAGTCGATTCTTTTTATGGATAAGACACATCACCCACACAGCATTGCTAAAGTTTTATAAGGGTCTCCAAATATTTATGTAGTACTATTCGATAATTTAGAACAAATCATACTCAACTTAGTATAATATGGCACCTTTCCCTGCTGTGTGTTCTCTTATGATCAAAGTTGAACTTTCGGCAATCCAGCAATATCATAATTATACTTTACTAATCCTGCCCAGAATGGTGCATTTTATTTTTATCCAGCCTTAGTCAACAGAGGAAGTCACGAACTGACACTTTGAAATGAGATGTTATTTGGCTGTCTTAAATATATATATGTCTGTCTATCCCCTCTATCTGTCTGTCTATCCCCTCTATCTGTCTGTCTATCCCCTCTGTCTGTCTGTCTGTCTATCCTCTCTATGTCTCTTTCTGTCTGTCGTAGAACCCCTAGAAGGTACCCACAGATTTCCCCTTGTTTTTCTGATAAACTGCTCAACATTCTCAAGTGGTTGATCAAAAAACCATCAGGGATCCAATTGAATTTATCGGATCGCTCAAAATGACTAATCGCGTGTTTGGAGGGAGGGGCTTAACCTTACAGCTGTCAGTCAAGTTCCTTAGTATCAAACTCTTCTGTTATGTATAATAAGTGCTGCTTACATGTATTCATTTATAAATTGAGATGAAGCAAATTCATTTATTCATTGTACAGTTCCTGTAAGTTATTATTTGTGTAATGGGTAGGGCTAAAGGTGACTGGGTGGAGCTAGGGTGGAAGGGGGCAGGTCACGTGTCAGTTGTGTAATATTGGGAGGTATGTTGCTGGCTCCTAAATAATTGGATGATTGTCCAGCCCTGCATTATTCTCCTAATTTTTATTTTAATGTCATTCTAGGAAGAACCAGTTCAGAGGACAGAGACATTTGTTAAAAGGTCAGTTTAACCTTTTCATTAAATCTTGTGTTTCTAATGATCTGTTATCATATGAAATGTGTTATAGTACTGAATACTGCTAGACACGGTAATGTAATGTAAGGTAATAGTAACATAGTATTGGAGGTTGTATAAAGACATACATCCATCTAGTCCAACCTTTATACCCTACCCATAATGTCTGTATAACAGTTACATAGTAACATAGTATTGGAGGTTGTATAAAGACATACGTCCATCTAGTCCAACCTTTATACCCTACCCATAATGTCTGTATAACAGTTACATAGTAACATAGTATTGGAGGTTTTAAAAAGTAGAAAACCGGATTTCACTGTCATACAAACTTATTATCATTGTCAGTCGCAGAGCTGAATCTCCACCAGTCCCAGCGTTAAACAACCGATTGCATCAGTCACAGAAAAAGCGAAATCCGCCTTCTACTCACCATCTTTACAATGCTAACCCGGTGCAAGTTAATACCTATACCGTTAAACAGGACAGTTCTTCACCAGAAATGAGTGAACAGGAATCTGAGCGACCACCTTCTACCAACTTTGTCCCATATGTACGGACACAGGAGGTTTATTATCTGGATCCCAATGCACCAATGTCGCGGCCTTCAACCCAGGATCCGCAGTACAGGCAGAAGGGTAATTGTCTTTACTGTACAGCTGTGTTACTGTGTATTTCTCTGTTTGAAACTTGTCATTTTGCAGTCCTGCTTGTTGCCTGGTGAAGACGAATATTCGCTGGTAACCTATGACGCTGTGCGGTTGATCTCTCATCGTTCCATTTTTGTCTCAGCTGACGGCTCACACTTGGGCACAGATTGGTGAGCTGTCAGATGCTACAGAAGTGGAACTCAACGTTCATGCTTTTGACCATCTAGGGACATTGGAGACCTTCCTCCCTGATCAATCGTCCGTTACATGCCCCCAACTGATACATTCAGCACTTTATTACCTGCATCACTAACCAGATATATAAGGATAATTATTGTCCCCATTCTGGCAGAGTGAGCTGGCTCCTCCCTCCATGCAGTCAATCAAGGCTGTAACTGCTGACATCACAACCAATGATTGACTGTTTTCACCTGCTGTCTCCACTGCACATGCTCAAGGTTATAAAAAGCTCATTGAGCTGGGGGAGTTGAAAGATACCTTCACCAGAAAAGAATAGGGCTCATCATTAAATATCTGTTTACAAATGCAGGTAATATACTGGTAAAAATAGCAGTTGGGATTGCAGGCTGATAAGTAACCAGTTTTTTTGCCCTTTAAGAGATTTTAATCGATTTTTTTTTTGCCCATTGTTTCCCTTTTAAATTCTTTTTCTTCCCCATCCACGGGGGTTAAGCCACTCCCACTTTGGAGGCAGGACAAAAAACAACTTTAGGCATAAAGCCTCTCTCTGTGATCCTCTTCAGTTGTTTTTGTCCTGCCTTCTGAGTGGGATATAGTGGTAGTGGATGGTAATTACTATTACAGAATATCGAGTACCTGGGCAGAGGTACTCGATATTCGATATGGCAGCACATCCCCCACACATCTTGCTAAAGTAATAAGGGTCTCCAAATATTTATGGACTATCGAAATTTATAACAATCATTATCCAACTACACTATTAGGCCCCTGGTGTTCTTATGTATCAAAGTTATTGCACAGCACATATCATTACTAATCCTCCCAGAAGGTGCATTTTATTTATCCACCTTCAACAGAGACAGAACGCACTTTGAAATGAATGTTTATTTGCTAAATAATACATGTACTATGTGACATAGGCATTAAGTTAAGTGTGTGCCTTTATTGAAGGTGGATAGCCATGCGCTTTAAATTTCTAAGCAATCCCTTTAAAACCAGACCATAAAACACATTCAGCTTCATGGAACTAGTCTAGACCCAGGTGCATGGAATGGATTATACAGACCACTGGCAATGTTCACACAATAGATACATTCTTTTCTTGTGATGTTTATTCCTGGATGTATATATAATATATATATTTTCTTTTTGGTTTATTTGTAGATGATGAGCAGACAACACGACAGACCTTGAGTTCTGATCATGATAGAGATCCTTTACTAAATCCCAATGTTTTAAAAAACAAAGACCGGCAGCAAGCTATTCTTAGAGGACTATCGCAGTTAAGAAAGGTAAGTCTTCCATCCATTGATGAGAATCCTGTAAGTAGAATCTAAACTCCTCCCCCTTCTTGAGGGCCCCCCGTCATTGTCCTTGGGAGCAAGGTCAGAGCAGCAGGAAGTTAATAGCAATCGTGGTCAATAGTCCCAGAATTCACCCAAGCTATAAGGCTGTATATACCCAGCAGTTTCCTGGAAATGGGAGGAATAAAGTGGTTTGGGTCCTCATCCTGAGTGTGTTTAATATTTTACTATTTGTAGACTCTATTACAATAGAATTAACTTTCTTGCAGGTCAAAATAAATATTACCGATATCTGTTGTATTCAATTAGATGAACTGGACTTGAAATGTAGTTCTTGAAGACGTTTCGCTAGTCATCCGACTGGCTTTCTCAATTCAGAATGACTTGTACAAGAATCTGTGGCAATTATGTACCCTGCAATTCAGAATGACTTGTACAAGAATCTGTGGCAATTATGTACCCTGCAAAATCCCAATTAGCATATCACAGCCAGGCGTTAAGGGTGTGATTAGATAGTGGCTAAGAGGTGTTATAGGAACGCCCAGAGTAAGGTGTTAAAACAGCATTGTACATGGCAGACAGTTGGTGTCGAACCCCCCCACCTCTATTTAGGCTTGGTTTCTTTATTTTCACATAAATGGCCTCCTTAACACCTCTCTTAAACCAGTCACGTTCCTTTGCCAATATGTTAACATCGCATGAGAAAGCCAGTCGGTGACTAGCGAAATGTCTTCAAGAACTAAACTTCAAGTCCATTTGATCTAATTGAATACAACAATATACCATGACCTGGATGAATGAGAACCTTCACAAGCAAATATTACTGATGTTTAGTTTAAGATGTGTGGTTTGTTTAAAAATCTATGGGTATTGGACTGATCACACGAACTGTTATGGCAGCTTTAAAGGGGAACTGTGGTCTAAAAACACGTTGCTTTTAAATGAAAGGCCATTAACCACCACGTGTTGCACAGCGCAAGATATTAAGAAATCACTGATAAAGTTAGGGGGTGGGAGATTCTGAATCTGCGGTCAAAATACTAGTTCCTCCTTCTAACGTGCGGTTGGCACATGCTCAGTGCAGGATACTGCTACCATATCACACATACAAATGGAAATATCTTTAAATCTATTTAAAAGAAACAATGAAAGTATATTTCAAAAATTGTAAATTTACCTAAAGTCCTTTTTGGACCACAATTACCCTTTAATATCAATTATGTGAATTCCACAGAAATAAATAGAAACATGGTTAAACTTCTCATTAAATTAACACTGTGCATGGAGATAGATTCTAACGTTCTAATCCTATTTAGGGATTACTCCAGAAACAGAAAGAGCTGGAAACTGTTTTAATGCCGGATCTGTAACGGCCAACGGACTTGACACATAGAACCTCCAGAATGGGCCAAACTGTACATGTGTGTGTTGTGCGATGGTAACGTTTACATTATTAGTAAATAGACTGTAATATTATTGTTTACATTCTGTGTTGTGGTAAGTTAATATTTATCGGTGTCGGTATTTGTGTCTTTGTGGTTTTGGATAAATAAATATTTTTTTATCAAGATTGTTTTTTTTATGCAAAGTTCTAGTAAACGGGGCTTCATCATTATGGACTAAAGTGCTAAGTGGGGGCCACAGGGTTCTGTGTTGGGTCCGCTTCTATTTAATCTATTTATTAATGATTTGGAAGTGGTTTCTGTGTTTGCTGATGACTCAAAACTTTGTCGATCATTAAAAACTTCAGAGGATGTACAGTCGTTACAGGGGATCTAGATAGATTGTCACATTGGGCTGCTAAGTGGCAGATGGGATTCAATGTTGATAAATGGAAGGTGATGCATTTTGGACTTAAAGGAGAACTAAACCCAATTTTTATACACCAGAATCTTAAAACAACCCCCCTATAAACACCAATAAGCTATAAAATACCACTTCAGTAAAGTGTATCTGTGTGTATGGGCAGTGTCAGGCCACACCTCCTGATCTCAGTCACATGATTCCTTGCTTTATCTGTCTTGTAAAAGGATTGGCTAGAGACTGTTAACCCTTTCCCTGCCACAGATCGTATATTCACGATCTGTGCAGTGAATGCTCAAACTGCCACAGATCGTGAATATACGATCTGTGGCTTCCCCCCTCCCAAAAATTTTCCCCCCCTGCTAGGGCCGATCGGGGGGCAGCATTCAACTCCCCCTAGCCCCCTCGACCCCCCCTCAGTTTGGCAAATTCGAGGGGGATCAAGATATCCCTACCTTTTCCTGATCAGCCGGTCCCACGAGGAGGAAGTGAGGAGGAGCTCTTCAAAGACTGAAAGGGAGACCCCGGTGCTCACAGAACTTCCTCCTTCACCGGTCTTCCCATAGAGTGGTGCAAGACTGACACCTAGTGGTCTTGGAGGTACTGCATTTAGATTATGCTGCACTCCCTGGTATAGCAAAAGCTGTCAAGCTGCCAGCTTTTCTATACATTTGTGAATGGAACTCAAAGTTCCATTCACAAATAGGATTTTTTCTAAGTCTTTGCTACTTAGCGAAGACTTAGAAAAAATGGGGACAGAGTCAAAATTTGGTGATCACTTCTGATCACCAAATTATTGATCTTTGGCAATGAATGAAAATCACTTCCTGGAAAATGATTTCCGGGAAGTGATTTTTCCGATCGGATTTCGAATGGGAAAACGGGCATTTATGCCCGTATTCCAAGTTCGGTATCATTCCCTAAGATGATTTGATGATCATCTTTGGGAATGATCCCCAAAAAAAAGGGGAAATGCACACAAAAAAAATCTTAAAGTGATAACACACACTTTTTTTTTTTTTTTTTACCCTAAAACTAAATAAGCAAAAAACTTTGTCTTCTCCAAGCTTCCCAATGTCCCAGGTGATATCGGTAAAGTAAACGCAGATCATTTATTTGTTGGATTTCAAGGGAAACTAAGCCTATTTTAGTAGGAAATTTTGCAGAGGTACCAAAAAAAGACCGTATTGATTTATTAGGATCAGTAAAGTGTGCAAAAACTTGTGTGACTCTCCGTACTAACTGGTTTCCCACTAAAAGGAGGGTGATGGAGATAGGGGTGGGTGGTGGTTGTGGCGTTTTTTAATTTTTCTCTTGTAATTGCAATTGCGCCTGGATCCCATTTGAGCTAGTTGGTGGCCCGTCTCTGTTTGCACCCACCCTTATTGCATACCGTTTGATTCAGGACATGTGGGAGATTGCCGTTTAGTGGGTAGGTTTTTTACTTGCCGAGTGGGTTTAGGTAGGTTTTCAACCATTGAGTCCTCTTATTTTATTTTTCACAAAATCTCCTAAAAGCACGGAGTTCTATGGATAACACGCCTGGAATTCTTCATGTATATACGAAAGCATGATACCATCACGTAGCTGAGGTGTGTAGCTTCCAAAAATATAGTTTTGTGGGGGAATTTCCAAGTTGATTAGGCTGTTCAATTACAGAACACTTTGATTTTTTTTCTTGTAATTGGACTTGTGCATGCGTCCAATTTGAGTAGTGGGTGGCCCCGTCTCTGTTTGCACCCACCCTTATGGCATACCGTTTGATGCAGGATATGTGGAGATTGACATTTAGTGGTTTTTTTTGCTTGTCAAAAGGGTTTAGGTAGGATTTCACCCTTGAATCATCTTATTTTATTTGCACAAAACCTCGTAAAAACACAGGACTTCTTTGGATCAGTGGGTCGGGAATTCTTCATATGTATGAAAGCATGGCATTGTAACATAGCTGAAGGTGTGTAGATTCCAAAATATATAGTTTTGGGGAGAATTCCATTTTTTCGGGACTGTTTCCTTAGAAAAAGTGTAGGCTGTTCAAATTACAGAGCACTTTGATTCTTTCTTGTATTGCATTTGTGCATGCGTCCCATTTGAGCTATTGGTGGCCACGCTCTGTGTGCTCCTCCACGCATATGGCATAACTTGATTCAGAACATGTGGGAGATTGATATTTAGTGGGGGTTTTATTTGGGGGGGCATTTCCAGTTTTGGCTGTTTGAAATTAAGAGCACTTTGATTTTTCTTGTAATTACACTTGTGCATGTGTCCCATTTGAGCTAGTTTGGTGCCATGTCCCTGTGTACATCCACGCATATGGCATACCGTTTGATTCAGGGGCATTTGGAAGATTGATAATTGACAAGTTTTTTTATCATGACATGAAATTGCCATGATTTTTAACTTTGAATTGTATTTTTATACATTTTTCCTGAAAATCTGGTAAAAAACGAAATTTTAACTGAAACTGCGCTCATACCATTGGTGGTATGCATAAAAGAATCACACCATTGTGTAGCTGAAGATTGTATAAATTCCAAAATATATAGTTTGGTGGGGGGGTATTTCTAATATAAGGGGTGTTTAGTCGGACAAATCTGAAAAGTTGCGTAATTGGGCCATTGTTCATTGGTCACTTTGTGGCTAGTTGATTCCACTTTGCGTGTGTAACCATACATAGGCATACCGTTTGATGCGGACATTTGAAGATTGAATTTGGTAACTTTTTTTTACATTACTTGTAATTTTGGCATGATTTCTACCTTCGAGAGTGTTTTTTTTCCAAATTTTTAGAAAATCTGCAACTGAACTAACTTCTACGAAGAATCGGCCCACACCATTGATGGTACGAATGAACAAACTACAGATTTCGTAGATAAAGGTTGTGGGATTTGTGAAATATATGGTTTGTGGGGGTTGTTTTGTGGGGAAAAATTGCAGACTGTTCAAATTCAGATTTGGCTGATATTTTTGCTGTTTCTGAGCCACTCGTGCATTGTCTCACTTTGTGGCTTTTCGCTTCCACAGTCGCGGTGTGAACCACACATATGGCATACCGTTTGATTCAGGACATTTGGGAGATTGATATTTAGTACTTTTTTTTACATTCCATGAGGTTTTGCATGATTTCACCTTTTGAGTTGGTTTTGTTAATTTTTTCAGACAAATGCGAACTTCTATGAAGAACTGCGCCCCACCCATGATGGTATGAATGAACAAACTACAGTGTACATAGCTGAAGGTTGTTAGATTTCAGGAATATATAGTTTGTGGGGGTTATTTCTAAGTTACGGGGGTGTTTTGTGGAAAAAACTGCAGACTGTCAAATTCGGAATTGGCTAAATATTTTCGCTGTTTCTGAGCCATCGTGCATTGTCTCACTTGTGGCTTTTCGCTTCCACGTCCGCGTGTGTAACCACACATATGGCATACCGTTTGATTCAGGACATTTGGGAGATGGATATTTAGTAACTTTTTTTACATTCCTGAGGTTTTGGCATGAATTCTACACCTTTTGAAGTTGTTTTTTGTTCATTTTTCAGACAAATGCAAACTTCTACGAAGATTGCGCCCACGCCATTGATGGTATGAATGAACAAAACTACAGTGTTACAAGCTGAAGGTGTGTAGATTTCAGGAATATTAGTTTTGGGGGTTATTTCAAGTTACGGGGGTGTTTTGTGGAAAAAACTGCAGACTGTCAAAATTCGGAATTGGCTAAATTTTTTCGCTGTTTCTGAGCCATCGTGCATTGTCTCACTTTGTGCTGTTTCGCTTCCTCCACGCCGCGTGTGTAACCCACCATATGGCATACCGTTTGATTCAGGACATTTGGGAGATTGATATTTAGTAACTTTTTTTTACATTCTATGAGGTTTTGGCATGAATTCTACCTTTTGAAGTTGTTTTTTTGTTCATTTTCAGACAAATGCAAACTTCTACGAAGAATTGCGCCCACGCCATTGATGGTATGAATGAACAAACTACAGTGTTACATAGCTGAAGGTGTGTAGATTTCAGAATTATGTTTGTGGGGGTTATTTCTAAGTTACGGGGGTGTTGGTGGAAAAAACTGCAGACTGTCAAATTCGGAATTGGCTAAATATTTTCGCTGTTTCTGACCATCGTGCATTGTCTCACTTTGTGGCTTTTCGTCTTCCACGTCCGCGTGTGTAACCACACATATGGCATAACCGTTTGATTCAGAGACCATTTGGGAGATTGATATTTAGTAACTTTTTTTTACATTCCATGAGGTTTTGGCATGAATTCTACCTTTTGAAGTTGTTTTTTGTTCATTTTTCAGACAAATGCAAACTTCTACGAAGAATTGCGCCCACGCCATTGATGGTATGAATGAACAAACTACAGTGTTACATAGCTGAAGGTGTGTAGATTTCAGGAATATATAGTTTGTGGGGGTTATTTCTAAGTTACGGGGGTGTTTTGTTGAAAAAACTGCAGACTGTCCAAATTCGGAGTTGGCTAAATATTTTTGCCGTTTCTGAGCCATCGTGCATTGTCTCACTTTGTGGCTTTTCGCTTCCACGTCCGCGTGTGTAACCACACATATGGCATACCGTTTGATTCAGGACATTTGAGAGATTGATATTTGGTAACTTTTTTTTACATTCCATGGTGTTTTGGCATGATTTCTACCTTTTTGAATGTTGTTTGATGTTCATTTTTTTTGAAAATCTGGTAAAAGTGCAAACTTCTACGAAGAACTGCGCCCACACCATTGATGGTATCAATGAACGAACTACAGCGTTACA
The DNA here is from genome assembly GCA_019447015.1 of Hymenochirus boettgeri. NCBI lineage: Eukaryota > Metazoa > Chordata > Amphibia > Anura > Pipidae > Hymenochirus > Hymenochirus boettgeri. The sequence goes on along the minus strand of JAACNH010000940.1, from coordinate 61,294 downwards.
TAGCTGATGGTGTGTAGATTTCAGGAATATATAGTTTGTGGGGGGTATTTCTGAGTTGGGGGGGTGATTTTTGGAAAAACTGCAGACTGTTCAAATACAAAACTGGCTAATTTTTTTTTGCTGCTACTGACATTTGGCACTGGTCACGCTCTGGGTTAGTTGGTAGCCATGTCTCTGGGTACACCCATGAATGTGGCATACCGTTTTATTCGGGAGGGGTTAGGCTTTGATATTTGAGATGCGTTTGAACTTTCCTCCACAGTTTTTAGCTGAAATTCGCATTTGATTTTGTCTCTGATTTTACAGTTGAGGAAAAAAAGGAAAATGTGAGAAAACAACTTACAATTGGACGAAGAGCTGCGTCCGGGTATCTGCATTTTGATCAAAACTTACCTCACTCATAAAATCCTGCGGGTGTGTAGTTTCTAAAAATATCTCACTTGTGGGGATATTTTAGTTAATTTGGTAGATATTCTATGTTAACTGTCAGTAGTGGTTATACATTTTAATTTGGTGTAATATTCTTGATGGTGCAGTTTTAGTTTGGGGGAGTCTCCTGTACAGGAAAAGTGGGGTACCTACATATATCTGGTATCGTTGTACTCGGGAGTATCAGAGCTTTTAGAAACAGTAAGATTTTTGTGTGTAACCTTAAGATAACTATAAATAAAAATGGGAAAAATCCATGAAAATTTGCAAATTTTTCATTTTTTTTACATATTTTACCCATAATTCCAGTAAAATTTCCAGAAAAGTTACAAAATACTGTTGCCATGTTAAAGTACACTTTGTGCTGAAAAAAACAATGTATAATATTCCTGATTTACTGCAAGGTTTCCTACTGTAAAATTAGTCTAAAGCGATTGAGGGCAAAATCATGAAAATTCTTCTGGCAGTTAACGCAAAAAAAAATGAAAATCTCCTGGCAGTGAAAGGGTTAATGGGTGTGACCAACTGTAACAAGTTTCTGCCATAGCTAAGGACTGAGCGTGTGCAGAACATAATGGTCGTTGACCAAACTGTCTGATATTAGAATGCTGGGAAGTAAAGCACAAACCATATGTTGTTTAGGTAAATTTCCCAGCGCCCATATCAAAATGAGAGGTAAGACACAGATTACTGGTTTTATATCAAGGTGTTCTGCCTTTAGTTCAGTGTTGTTCTGTGGCTTTAGTTGTCCTTTAAAAATCCTTATACTATAAATGGCTCTGTGTTAAGTCTACCCTGGGATCCATGTTGCGATTTGTTCCGATCGCTGTTTGCGCATTTCAGGGATCGCTTGGAACATTGATCAGTTTTCAAGCCAACATGTAAACCATATTCAATTCATTTTCTAACACTGACATATTCCAGGGTAAAGCACTGTGGGAAATGTCCATCGCTATCCAATCAGCATCTCCCAAGACACTGCCATATTGTAATGTTTTTGATTAGCACAGGTAAAGGATCACAGTTTACTAGATACACATGTTAATGGTACAAAATCTTTATTTGTCTTTATGTGTTGTGGTCTAACGGATACTTATGGTAAATCTTAATACTTGTTCCAAAATATTCCAAACATTCTTTTGGTACATGCAAGACAAACATTTTATAATGATTCCGAACCCCCCACAACATTGAAACATGTTATTATACAGAGGAAATGTCATGAAATGGTACCTGACACGCATTCTACCTGCTACGGAAATCCACAATTAATGTTGTTTCTGAACTACAGCTCCCAGCAGAAACATTCTAAAAGCTTTAACTTTTCACAACAGTTGTGAAACCAGTTAACACATTGATGGCAGCTCTGGTGCTTCTATTAACTTTGCTACTGAGTTGTGATTTGCTCTTAAAAGCATCCCATACACCCTCAGATGATGAAGCCAATAGATACGTCCCTATTGAACCTTAATTGGGAAGTAGGGATGATTACGTAGCAGCTGATGGGATTATTGTAACGTTCAACCCATCTATTCCTGCCTTACCTGACCGGAAAAGCGTGGTAATTGCAGGCTGGACAGGTAATCAACGTTCCCCAGTCTACAACTCCCAGCATCCCCCTACACGCAGTCTACATCAGCAGAAGGGAGCCAGGGAACGCTGGAACATGCAAATTTCAAACATCTGGAGGCCAGTAGGTTAAAGGGAGTGTACAGTGTAAATCAACATTTAGTCCAATGTAAAGCTCTATTCCTTTAAATCACACACTACGTTAGGGTGAGGCTTGCAATGTAGCCACCCACATTGAGATGCTCTTAAACAGGTTGCAAGTCACGATCAAAAGCGCGTGAGAAATGCACTAGTGTGCCCTCTACTGTCGTTTTTCTAAGCCATCCCACTTTACTTGCTGTCCCTCCCTCCTCCACTGTAATCTCATTCAATCCACTTCTCTTGTGGGACTTGCTAGACGTGAATCTCATCCATTCAGTCAGAACTGCCCTGTTATTGTATATTACACTGAACTGGATAACAGAGTGCCGCGTCTAGGTTTGTAATGCAATGATATTTAAGGGTTAACACTGGCAAATTCATGTTTGGGGTATTGAGCAGCAGGTTATCAATGTGTAACTATATATGATTTATCTTTTGAAATGTTCCTGTGAACTTCTTACACACTTCAAATAGTGTTTTCTTTTCCGTTTTTGCCAGCATAAATTATAACAATAACCACTCCCATTACATGTCACACACTTCCAGCAGCAGAAATCGCTTACTCACATTTACAGCCGTGCTGCCCTCCCTTAGATATCACACAGCAAAGATGAACACTGAAAGCCCGCCTCCTAGAAGGCCCAGGGCCATGGTTAACATATCACTTGTGATTGGCTGGTGGGAATGTCTGTTACAACCTCTCTCCTCCTCTGCCAGTCGAACAAACTTGAAATATCCTGTTGCTAGGATACAGCCTACATAATCAAGCTGATCAAGGGTGGGTGGAGGAGTGTTTTCTCCCATGCTAGCTTTGAGTGACAGTAAAGCTAGGTACACACAGTACGGAACGAGCGCACAGTCGTCGAACGTTTGGGTCGGCCGAGCTCTTGTTCAGAAAAGTCAGTAAGTTTCCCTCGGCCGCAGTAACTTCCTATAGTCTGCCGCAGCCGAGGGAAGCACAGTCCCGAGTGTTCTCCTATACTGTGTGTATGGAGATCTATCAAAAATCTGTACTGTGTGTACCCAGGCAGATAGGATTGTTACACCCCCTTCACAGAATGGCTAATTGAAGGCAGAGAGGAGAAAGAAATGCATTGAGGCAATACAATTGTCCTTTAATGTGAGTGTGACATCTGAATTATGTTTTCTGGGGGACACTGTGTCAATTCATTGGTCATTTCCTACAGTGTTAACCCATTAAACATCATAACATTATGTACATAGAAGCGGCTGTTAATCCAGTCTGGGATCCGGTCCACATTTCACTTTAAGTGTAATGTACAGCTGGCAGGGCAGTCCTGGATGAGATGTCCAGCAAGTCTCTCAGGAGTAGTGGATCGAAGGGGATTACAGTAGAGGAGGGAAGGGCAGCAAGTAAAGTGGGAAAGGTAAGCTTTGCCAATGGCTTAGAAAATTAAGGTAAGGCCACACTATGACACGTAGTAGCGTGCACAATTGTACTACTGCGTGTTGCCGTGTGCTGTGATTGCGTAATTGGAGCACATGGGGTTGTACAAAAATAAAATGCGTATCGCAGGTCAGACCTACTGCCCAACACTAATGTGCGATTTTTAACGTGTGACCGGTTTGTGCAGTGTGGCCCTAACACAGTGTTGGATTTTAAGGTATAGCTTTGCAATGGACCGACATTTGATTTATTCTGTACATTTACTTTAATGATGAAATGGATACTGAAGAGCCTGTAGGCATGAAAGGAAGGTGAGAGGCAGTGATCCTGGGAGCCTTCAAACCCGAAGTGCGTTTATTTCTAAAGGGTATGAAATGTAGGCGCAGCCCTTCCAAAGACCACAATACTTACTCTATTCCCCCTATCTCCTTATCTCTGATGCCTCCTCTGCACAAAAAAAAACTAACTGGCACATCTTCAAGAGAAGGACCTTGTAGATTAGGGTAAGGATTGGGAGACTTGTAGGTGTAGCATACCCTAAGCCCCATTTTGGTTGTAGTTTGAAGGGGTGAACTTTCCCTTTAACTTTTAAAGGGCATGTCCACATCCCCAAACTAAAATTTAACCCACTACTGGCCCCAATGTGTAGTTTTAAAAAATCCTTACTGTACATCTCTGCTCCTTATGGTTCTCCTGCAGTGCTTGTCCAAAGTCCAGGGAACTGAAGAGTAGGAGCTGACTTCCTGTATTAAAAGGTTTCTGCCACCTCCTTGTCCTCTGAGAGGACAGTGGCCGGCACAGGGGAGCCCTCCCACCTTCTGATTGCTCTCTGGCTGCCCTTCACTTAGTGTATAATGGCTAATATATCATTTAGGGCATGCCTTCCCACCCCCAACCACTATATTAGTTGTTTAAAAAAATAGAATTCAAACTACAGCCCTTCTCTATTGCCGGAAGCAGTGGCTGTGATTGGCTGCCTCTCAGCCAATCACAGCCGTGGCTGCTGGTCTGGCCCAAGCAGGGAGCTGGATCAGAGCGCCGATGGAGCGAAGATCTGTAAGTAGATTTGTGATTCTTTTTAATAGAAATCTAATATAGGGGTTGGGGCAGGGAAGGGATTCCCCACATTCCATCATTTTATTTTAATAGAGGGTGGAGATACCCTATAATCCTCCTTTATATATATGCAGCTATAATTCTTCAACCAAATCTGAAAATTTAACAAGCTGAAAGCAGCAAAACAAACATTAACTGTCAGTAAAGAAATTTACAATTTTAAACTTTGCTTTCCCTTTTGACGACACTAAAAATAAATTATGTTACTAAACACGTTAAGTGCACACAGTTTTATTTTGTTCATGGGGAGAATTGCACCATTATATCTATTAACATCTGGTAAAGGTGTAAATAGTTGTTAAAACAATTAAGTGACACTTGGTATAAAAAAAATTTTACAAAAAAAAAAAAAACGAAAAAAAAACCCCGAAAAAAAACCCCAAAAACGTTGAAATCTATTTACAAAACACTGTTTATCGTTAAAGTGGCTTGTTTACATTTACAAAATGGTTCCTCCTAACCAAAACGCACCAATCAGGAAAGAAAACGCCACAGAATACTGTTATATACACATAAAAAAAATGGCAAACCAACGTTTCCATAGAACGATTTAAAAAAATATTTATTTGCCCGCGGACGTTCCTGGTACATGCCGCCATGTTCCCCCATCAGGGAAAATAAAAGGGGTTTCCTTTTAGGTATATAATAAAATGTCATTTCCTTCGTTTTTAATAAGAAACTGAACAATCTGGACTGAAAGTCTTATATATATTTATATAAATACCTGTGATTTACTTGGAACAGTCTATGAATGAAACAACAACATGGAACCCCCGGAAGTTATTTTCGATTCCACTCGGAATTCTGAGAAGTCTCTTGGCTATAGGGATTCATGAAATAGATTTGTCCTTGGTTTGCCAGTAAAGGGTCCATTGACCCTAAAAAAGTCTGGTGGGTGAGGACATTGAACTGACTGAACTGGTGAGATAGGCTTATTTCTCTGCTGTAGCCATCAGAACCGCTGGTCCGTTCATCGCTGGGTAAAACACCGGTTTCTCTGGTCGCAGAGCCTCCCGCTGAGACGGGAGTAATGGGCTGGATCTCGTCAAGAGTAGGGGTGTTGCTTAGTGTGAAATGGTCGGGGCTTTTTTCTTTCTTGTCTTGGGCCATATAGTCCAGCTGTTGGGTATTAGTGTCACATTTCACAGAGTCTGTGCTCACTTCTATCTCTGGGGTTTCCTCCTCGGAATCTAGAGACATGTCATCTTCCTCTTTCACATTGTTTTCTTCCAGGGCTGCATTTAAACAAAACAAAACACAGCCAGAGTTAAGGGCTACTCACTCAGATGATTTGTTCAAGGCCAGTAGGACGCCATCTTCTTTTTCCCCCGCTGTTGCCTTGATCAACCTTTTGAAGTAAAAGTTGGGATTTTCAGTATTTGGTTATTTAGGAAATCCCAGCTCACTGCCCAAAAGGTTAGAAAAATGGTAGCAGTTGTGCATTGTGGAGTTGCCACACTGAATACTCCAGATACCCATTTCCATACCGCATCGCAATGTATCAACAGCCGTTATTGCGTTGGTAATTTGCCATACAATGGGCGGTACCAAGCGATGCTGGCTTTTGATACACAGCCCCGATAGTGTTAGTAGAAATCACATTTAGACTATTGTATAACGTTTCCTTTACCATTATCACCAGCGTCATTCGCCTGATTGGGCAGATGTGGGAGGCAGTTTTCCTTATTACCGTCATTCTGGCAACCAATGAGGCTTTTAAAATGATTGATGAAGTTCTCCATCTTTGTAACCATGATCCCGTTTTCACCATAATCGGGAAATAAAGAGGCGTCCTTTTCTGGAAAAGCAAAACACTGGGTTAGAACGGACCGAGATGGTGAATGAAATCCACGCAGACCTTTGGGATTTACTTTGTTTACCTGTTAGGAATATAACATGGCGCTGCTGAATGTTCTGGACCTGGAGCTTGATCAGACACTCCAGTTGCGGCGTCTGCTGGTTTTGAGGGTCGCAGCTTTGATGATACGAGAGAATCTCAACCAGATGTTTTTTCTGGTAAGTGTTCAGGAGCGTCAGAATACTTAGCGCATTCGCATTCACCCTTAAAGTAAGCAAAACAACAAGAAAAATGTTTCATTCATTCATTTCATTCACAGGGTTGAATTACGCGAATCCCTGGATCCCATCACTGACCTTCCCATCTCTTTAAGCCTTTTCTGAAATTTAAAATGAATCTTCCATTGCCATTTTCCTTCAGGGCTGTTGATTATTTCAAGAAATGTAAAAAATGTCTTCAATTTATCTGAAAGATAAAACATTGGCAATTGGCGTGTTTAATCTCCAAACCAGCCGTGACGTTTATGTTAAATGGAGGTTACATTTCATTCCTAAAGCTGGGTACACACATCAAAGGTCTCTGAAAGATTCTGTGCGTCATTCTTCAAAGATCCCCCTACACATAGTTCCAACCATTTTCTTTATGTCTATGACCACGGGCAAGGGAATATTTTGGCATGTCCGAACGATCGAGAGGTCCACTGTGAACGTTTGGAAATGCTCTACACACACTAAAGATAAAATGCCGATACAACTTAGTGTGTACCCAACACTGGGTACAGGCGCTGGGTCAAGGGCAAGACCATAACGGTCTCTATTAGGGGTCCTGCAAACAGGAAGTCAGGATTTCGGAACCATTTATTTACACACAGACACAATGCTGAATGGGCAGATTAAGGTCATTAGGATGGAAAAATACTGCTCTTTTTTTCTTAAAAATATATTTGTGCTGAACTTCCCCTTTAACCTTCTCTTATAAATCCAGTGGGTTGGGACAATTTTGAGGCAGTTGATCTTGAGCAACTAATGGGCCATTTTTGGCAATGACACTTTTCAATTCAAATATAAACACACCAAGAGTTTTATTCAATGGGGATTTTGGTGGGGGTGAAAACAGAAGTGGCAGCTCTGCAGGTAGACCAGGGGTGAATAGATGAGGCTAAATGACCAATACTCATTTCCTGTGATTCAGTTAAGAGAATGGACCTGATCCATTTTTACCCATAATGCAATCTTATCACAAAGGCTACATGACTTCCTGTTTACCACCAACGTCTGCAGCTGCTGACACCATTCAGAGCCTATAGAGATGGCGCCTAATGAAGATTAGGTGTTCCAAGCTATGCAGGACCATAATGTTCTTTATAGGTTATAGTTTTCAATGGAACCTAATTCTACAACAGAACTCACCGACTCCCATGGTTTCTGGGTTTAGTATGGTCTCATCAGACACAATAAATCCTCCCGACACGAAGAGCTCATTGTAGGTATGGTTTTTCAAGTCATCCAAACTTTCCACCCCAGCAAAACTCACGCACGATAATCTCTTCAGTTCCACCAGAGATGGTACCTGGGAAAACCATGTTAATTAGTCATAAATCAAACGCTGTCAATCTAGAAAGTGAACAATCTAAAATCTCTTAAGGCAAATGAGCCACAAGGAACCTGGGCCTATGTACTAAGAAAAATGAAACCAGCAGCATCTAAACCTCTTACTACATTAGACCAGTAACAATCTGATTGGCTGCCCCTGATAAACAGGACAGGTGAACTTTAGCACCTCTTAGTACATAAACCCCATAGTTCGTGGTAGTAAGACTGATGTTCCGACTCTGTGATTGATTTGCTTTTAGTAAGCAGGTGAATAAAACAGAACCCCGCTGGTAGGAACACAGGACAGGAATAAGCTAAGTAAAAATATCTATATAAATAGATGTATATCACATAAAGCATCTAGGTACAATATAACAAGCTGGCCAGCTCATAAAAAGATACAAAAAAAGCTCAGTAATCAGACTATATAGAAATGTAGCACACTGAAACAATGAAAGGACAGGCAGCTTAAAATCCGGAATAGCCACCAATGAAAGCAGCTAAGGACAGGCAGCTTAAAATCCGGAATAGCCACCCAACCCCAGAGGGGTGGACATTCCCTTTAATAACCGTGTACTATAAATACCGTATTGTGTCCTGTTTACGGTTTATTGTTAACTTTATAGGTTTGAAAAGAAATGCACTTTTAATTGAAATTAAACTTACCCTATGGATGCAGTTTGCGATGTCTTCATTCTGGATTACTATTAATAGTTTATCTAAAGACGAGTTTGATTCTAGAAAATCTTCAGGGCGACACTCGACGTTCCCCAGTTTTAAAAGGTAGTCCTATGGGGGAAGGGCAAAATGAGACATGGCGGAAATCGGAGATAAAAACCTGGTAGGAATATTGACTTCTAAAGTGTTTACTACACTAAACATTACAAATAAGAATTTAGTGAACCTCTAAACTGAAAATTTAATTTGATGCCAGAAAAAAAAAAAAAAAAAGATTCCAAAATGTTGGAACAAGAGCAACAAAAAGCTGGGAATGTTGTGATGAAAATAAACAGGAACAGCTCACAATGAATGAGGTTAATTGGAAACAAGTCAGTACCATGATCGGTTATCCCAGAGAGATCAGGATAATCCATGATGTGACAGGCATATAGTACAACAATGTAAAGGGGATCATGCTTCATTCTGACTCACGGCTTTTACACATATGGTCAATATTTACCAATTCAATTAATGGGCATTAAATTCTAAATGAATATTTAAAGGACAACTCCACCCTCATAAGAACATCTTTTAGAAGGAATGGCCTCTTTATAATATGTTGATATATCATAGTTTGTCCTATGAATTCATTACTGTATGCCTGCTATGCTTCTGGATGCCTCATGGAAACTGAGCCATTTAGAAACCTGTACTGAGCCTGTACTGAGCCTGGGCATGCTCAGAAGAGGCAGACAGGGGATTAACATTCAGTCATTGGCTGTGATGTCAACTGTCAAATCCATAACTGACAGTTACTAACTGGAAGAACCAGGAAGCAGAAACAGTGAAACAGGACATTGTGCAGGATTTCAGGTTAGACTCACACCTTTCACATTTCAAACTATTACTGTTTAGGGTTTTGGGGGGTGATTTACTTGTAGGTAAGTTTTCATTTTAGGGCTGGATTTGCCCTTTAAGTTACCCTATATTTTTGTTTTTGAAACAGGATTGTAATCATTTTTTGCTTTACATACCCCAGTGTCAATGCATATTTGTGTGTGCATCTCCCCATATTGTGTGTGCATGCACAGGGGGGCACAGTGGGAATTGGGAGCTGGAGGATGTTTAGACCAATTCCCATTCTCCAGCCCACAGAGCTGATCGACCAACAAGGAACATGCCCCTTGGCTTTATTACCTTGATATTCTGACAGATTTGGTTTTCTTCTTCCGTATGAATATAAAATTTCACGCTGTTCTTGTTCACGTGCGTTATAATTTTCACCAGGTTGTTGAATATTTCCGGGTCCAGATCCATTTGCTTTATGACATTTAGCTGCAGCGGTGAAAAATCTGCCAAATTGGACGCATTAGCCTCAGAAGTTGCGATAACTTGCGGAGAGTGATAGGGCTCCCTGCCGGACGAACTCTCCTGCTCTCGCCCTTGTGTCGGATCTGTAGACATTTGAGGTTCTTCTTTAATTTGTCTGGAATATAAACCATTGCTATGCGAACATTCTCGAGACACTTTGGTTTCATCACTAGAGTCAACGCCCGGAAAGGAAGAGTTAACATTTGTCTCCTCTGTAATTGAGCGCTCTACAGCACAGGGGTTTACACGGGACGCAACGACACTGTCCAGCTTTCTGCGCAAATCATCCACATATTGCTGTATGGGGATATCCGAGGTTTGTTCACACAGGCCGTCTGAAAGCTTTACCACCCTTTCATCAGAGGAAAGAACAGGAGCCGCCATTTTACCCACGTACGGAATATCTTTCTGCTTTAAAACGTCATGAAGCTGATCAGAAAACGTATTATAGGCTTCCAGAACGGTATTCTCTATTAGCCCGCTGTCGCAATGTTTACTGTGCAACAAGTTCTGTCTCTTGTGTGAAGTCTGACAAACGCCTCGATCCTTGCAGTGTTGTCGTTCCTGACTGGATGCTCTGGTTCTTCCCTTGCAGGTGTCATTAGGAGGTGAGTAGCTAGAGCTCCTCCTCTTGTGCTGAGCTCTCGGATCATTTGGAAGGGCGTCTTCCGTGGACACGTACACAAGCTGCTCCTCGGTGAGTTCTAATCCTAAATGGAAAACGAAAGCAGCTGCTTAAAAATCAACAGAAAATGACAACAGAGCAAACAGTCTGTCAGGTAACGGATCACTCGCTGATTTAACGTCATCATATTGGGGGTATTAGAAAGCATTTCAGCCCAATATCATGGTATATTAACAACAATATAAAAATCCCATGTGCACCTATAGGTGAGGTTGAGTAGAGCACATTACATTATTTGGGGAAACACAAGTTGTATGTAAACTGTATAGCAGTACAGATTTAAAGGGGAACCGTGGAATCCAAGCTTTGCCCCTACTTCAGTCTATGATCTGTCCAATGGGAAGAAGACCGTCTTGCCATTCATTAGCCCATAAGAGGGGGGAAGGGCAAAAAAACATTACAGATGACCTTTAAGTTATGCTTTGTCTAAGTGCCTCAGACTTACCGCCACACAACCCGTACATTGCTGGGTACTGAGGGCTGAGGTTTGGAGGAAAGTCAACTTAACTTAAGAAGTTTAAAAAAAGGGCAAGGAAAATGGGTTCTAGCCACTTAGGGAGAGGTAAGGGCACTGCATTGTATCTCCCTGAGCTAGGGAAAAAAAGACCAGGGAGTCACTAAGGGAGAGGTAAGGGCACTGCATTGTATTATACCTGAGCTAGGGAAAAAAAGACCAGGGAGTCACTATGGGAGTCACTTAGGGAAGGGTAAGGCACTGCATTGTATCTCCCTGAGCTAGGGAAAAAAGACCAGGGAGTCACTAAGGAGAGGTAAGGGCACTGCATTGTACTCCCTGAGCTAGGGAAAAAAAGACCAGGGAGTCACTAGAGGAGAGGTAAGGGCACTGCATTGTATCTCCTGAGCTAGAGAAAAAAAGGCCAGGAGTCACTTAGGAGAGGTAAGGGCCAATGAGCTGTAATCTCCCTGAGCTAGGGAAAAAAAGACCAGGGAGTCACTTAGGGAGAGGTAAGGGCACTGCATTGTACCTCCCTGAGCTAGGGAAAAAAAAGACCAGGGAGTCACTTAGGGAGAGGTAAGGGCACTGCATTGTACCTCCCTGAGCTAGGGAAAAAAAGACCAGGGAGTCACTAAGGGAGAGGTAAGGGCACTGCATTGTACCTCCCTGAGCTAGGGAATAAAAGACCAGGGAGTCACTAAGGGAGAGGTAAGGGCACTGCATTGCACCTCCCTGAGCTAGGGAAAAAAAGACCAGGGAGTCACTTAGGGAGAGGTAAGGGCACTGCATTGCATCTCCCTGAGCTAGAGAAAAAAAGACCAGGGAGTCACTTAGGGAGAGGTAAGGGCACTGCATTGTATCTCCCTGAGCTAGGGAAAAAAAGACCAGGGAGTCACTAAGGGAGAGGTAAGGGCACTGCATTGTATCTCCCTGAGCTAGGGAAGATCGGCTTAGGTAGTCCCTAGGGGAGAGAGGTAAGGGCACTGCATTGTATCTCCCTGAGCTAGGGAAAAAAAAGACCAGGAAGTCACAGGGCCGTCTAAAAAGACCAGGAAGTCATTGTGATGAAAATAAACAGGAAACAGCTCACAATGAATGAGGTTAATTGGAAACAAGTCAGTACCATGATCGGTTATCCAGAGAGATCAGGATAATCCATGATGTGACAGGCATATAGTAAACAATGTAAAGGGGATCATGCTTCATTCTGACTCACGGCTTTTACACATATGGTCAATATTACCAATTCAATTAATGGGCATTAAATTCTAAATGAAATTTAAAGGACAACTCCACCCTCATAGAACATCTTTTAGAAGGAATGGCGCTCTTTATATATGTTGATATATCATAGTTTGTCCTATGAATTCATTACGTATGCCTGCTATGCTTCTGGATGCCTCATGGAAACTGAGCCATTTAGAAACCTGTACTGAGGCTGTACTGAGCCTGGGCATGCTCAGAAGAGGCAGAAGGGGATAACATCAGGTCATTGGCTGTGATGTCAACTGTCAAATCCATAACTGACAGTTACTAACTGGAAGAACCAGGAAGCAGAAACAGTGAAACAGACATTGTGCAGGATTTCAGGTTAGACTCACACCTTTCACATTTCAAACTATTACTGTTTAGGGTTTTGGGGGGTGGTTTACTTGTAGGTAAGTTTTCATTTTAGGGCTGTTTGCCCTTTAAGTTACCCTATATTTGTTTTTGAAACAGGATTGTAATCATTTTTTGCTTTACCCCAGTGGCATGCATATTGTGTGTGCATCTCCCCATATTGTGGGTGCATGCACAGGGGGGCACAGTGGGAATTGGGACTGAGGGGGATGTTTAGACCAATTCCCATTCTCCAGCCCACAGAGCTGACGACCAACAAGGAACATGCCCCTTGGCTTTATTACCTTGATATTCGACAGATTTGGTTTTCTTCTTCCGTATGAATATAAAATTTCACGCTGTTCTTGTTCACGTGCGTTATAATTTCACCAGGTTTGTGAATATTTCCGGGTCCAGATCCTTGCTTTATGACATTTAGCTGCAGCGGTGAAAAATCTGCCAAATTGGACGCATTAGCCTAGAAGTTGCGATAACTTGCGGAGAGTGATAGGGCTCCCTGCGGACGAACTCTCCTGCTCTCGCCTTGTGGCGGATCTGTAGACATTTGAGGTTCTTCTTTAATTGTCTGGAATATAAACATTGCTATGCGAACATTCTCGAGACACTTTGGTTTCATCACTAGAGTCAACGCCCGGAAAGGAAGAGTTAACATTTGTCTCCTCTGTAATTGAGCGCTCTACAGCACAGGGGTTTACACGGGACGCAACGACACTGTCCTTTCTGCGCAAATCATCCACATATCTGTATATGGGATATCGAGGTTTGTTCACACAGGGCGTTGAAGATTTACCACACCTTTCATCAGAGGAAAGACACGGGACAGCGCCATTTTACCCACGTACGGAATATCTTCTGCTTTAAAACGTCATGAAGTGATCAGAAAACGTATTATAGGCTTCCAGAACGGTATTCTTATTAGCCCGCTGTCGCAATGTTTACTGTGCAACAAGTTCTGTCTCTTGTGTGAAGTCTGACAAACGCCTCGATCTTGCAGTGTTGTCGTTCCTGACTGGATGCTCTGGTTCTTCCCTTGCAGGTGTCATTAGGAGGTGAGTAGCTAGAGCTCCTCTCTTGTGCTGAGCTCTCGGATCATGGAAGGGCGTTTCCGTGGACAGTACACAAGCTGCTCCTCGGTGAGTTCTAATCCTAATGGAAAAACGAAAGCAGCTGCTTAAAATCAACAGAAAATGACAACAGAGCAACAGTCTGTCAGGTAACGGATCACTCGTGATTTAACGTCATCATATTGGGGGTATAGAAAGCATTTCAGCCCAATATATGGTATATAAACAACAAATAAAAATCCCATGTGCAACCTATAGGTGAGGTTGAGTAGAGCACATTACATTATTTGGGGAAACACAAGTTGTGTAAACTGTATAGCAGTACAGATTTAAGGGGAACCGTGGAATCCAAGCTTTGCCCCTACTTCAGTCTATGATTGTCCAATGGGAAGAAGACCGTCTTGCCATTCATTAGCCCATAAGAGGGGGGAAGGGCAAAAAAAATAACGTGACCTTTAAGTATGCTTTGTAAGTGCCTCAGACTTACCGCCCACACAACCCGTACATGCTGGGGTACTGAGGGCTGAGGTTTGGAGGAAAGTCAACTTAACTTAAGAAGTTTAAAAAAAAGGGCAAGGAAAATGGGTTTAGCCACTTAGGGAGAGGTAAGGCACTGCATTGTATCTCCCTGAGCTAGGGAAAAAAAAACCAGGGAGTCACTAAGGGAGAGGTAAGGGCACTGCATTGTATCTCCCTGAGCTAGGGAAAAAAAGACCAGGGAGTCACTAAGGGAGAGGTAAGGGGCACTGCATTGTATCTCCCTGAGAGGGAATAAAAGACCAGGGAGTCACTTAGGGAGAGGTAAGGGCACTGCATTGTATCTCCCTGAGCAGGGAAAAAAGACCAGGGAGTCAATAAGGGAGAGGTAGGGCACTGCATTGTACCTCCCTGAGCTAGGGAAAAAAGACCAGGGAGTCACTTAGGGAGAGGTAAGGGCACACTGCATTGTATCTCCCTGAGCGAGAGAAAAAAAGACCAGGAGTCACTTGGGAGAGGTAAGGGCACTGCATTGTATCTCCTGAGCTAGGGAAAAAAAGACAGGGAGTCACTTAGGGAGAGGGTAAGGGCACTGCATTGTATCTCCCTGAGCTAGAGAAAAAAAGACCAGGGAGTCACTTAGGGAGAGGTAAGGGCACTGCATTGTATCTCCCTGAGCTAGGGAAAAAAGACCAGGGAGTCACTTAGGAGAGGTAAGGCACTGCATTGTATCTCCCTGAGCTAGAGAAAAAAAGACCAGGGAGTCACTTAGGGAGAGGTAAGGGCACTGCATTGTATCTCCTGAGCTAGGGAAAAAAAGACCAAGGGAGTCACTTAGGGAGAGGTAAGGGCACTGCATGTATCTCCCTGAGCTAGGAGAAAAAAAGACCAGGGAGTCACTTAGGGAGAGGTAAGGGCACTGCATTGTATCTCCCTGAGCTAGAGAAAAAAAAGACCAGGGAGTCACTTAGGGAGAGGGTAAGGACTGCATTGTATCTCCCTGAGCTAGAGAAAAAAAGACCAGGGAGTCACTAGGAGAGGTAAGGGCACTGCATTTATCTCCCGAGCTAGAGAAAAAAAGACCGGGAGTCACTTAGGAGAGGTAAGGGCACTGCATTGTATCTCCCTGAGCTAGAGAAAAAAAGACCAGGGAGTACTTAGGGAGTGGTAGGGCACTGCATTGTATCCCTGAGTAGGGAAAAAAAGACCAGGGAGTCACTTAGGAGAGGGTAAGGGCACTGCATGTATCTCCCTGAGCTAGGAAAAAAAGACCAGGGAGTCACTTAGGGAGAGGTAAGGGCACTGCATTGTATCTCCCTGAGCTAGGGAAAAAAAGACCAGGGAGTCACTAAGGGAGAGGTAAGGGCACTGCATTGTACCTCCCTGAGCTAGGGAAAAAAAGACCAGGGAGTCACTTAGGGAGAGGTAAGGGCACTGCATTGTACCTCCTGAGCTAGAGAAAAAAAGACCACGGAGTCATTAGGAGAGGTAAGGGCACTGCATTGTACCTCCCTGAGCTAGGGAAAAAAAGACCAGGGAGTCACTTAGGGAGGTAAGGGCACGCATTGTATCTCCCTGAGCTAGGGAAAAAAAAGACCAGGGAGTCACTTAGGGAGAGGTAAGGGCACTGCATTGTATCTCCCTGAGCTAGGGAAAAAAAGACCAGGGAGTCACTTAGGGAGAGGTAAGGGCACTGCATTGTATCTCCCTGAGCTAGAGAAAAAAAGACAGGGAGTCACTTAGGGAGAGGGTAAGGGCACTGCATTGTATCTCCCTGAGCTAGAGAAAAAAAGACCAGGGAGTCATTTAGGGAGAGTAAGGGCACTGCATGTACCTCCTGAGCTAGGGAAAAAAAGACCAGGGAGTCACTTAGGGAGAGGTAAGGGCACTGCATTGTACCTCCCTGAGCTAGGGAAAAAAAAGACCAGGGAGTCACTAGGGAGAGGTAAGGGCACTGCATTGTACCTCCCTGAGCTAGGGAAAAAAAGACCAGGGAGTCACTAAGGGAGAGGTGGTAGGGCACTGCATTGACCTCCCTGAGCTAGGGAATAAAAGACCAGGGAGTCACTAAGGGAGAGGTAGGGCACTGCATTGCACCTCCCTGAGCTAGGGAAAAAAAGACCAGGGAGTCACTAGGGAGAGGTAAGGGCACTGCATTGCATCTCCCTGAGCTAGAGAAAAAAAGACCAGGGAGTCACTTAGGGAGAGGTAAGGGACTGCATTGTATCTCCCTGAGCTAGGGAAAAAAAGACCAGGGAGTCACTAAGGGAGAGGTAAGGGCACTGCATTGTATCTCCCTGAGCTAGGGAAAAAAAAGACCAGGAAGTCACAGGGCCGTCTAAAAAGACCAGGAAGTCACAGGGCCGTCTAAAAAGACCAGGAAGTCACAGGGCCGTCTAAAAAGACCAGGAAGTCACAGGGCCGTCTAAAAAGACCAGGAAGTCACAGGGCGTCTAAAAAGACCAGGAAGTCAATGGGCCGTCTAAAAGACCAGGAGTCAAGGGCCGTCTAAAAGACCAGGAAGTCAATGGGCCGTCTAAAAGACCAGGAAGTCACTGGCCGTCTAAAATGACCAGGAAGTCACTGGGCCGTCTAAAATGACCAGGAAGTCACAGGGCCGTCTAAAATGACCAGGAAGTCACAGGGCCGTCTAAAAAGACCAGGAAGTCACAGGGCCGTCTAAAAAGACCAGGAAGTCACGGGCCGTCTAAAAAGACCAGGAAGTCACAGGGCCGTCTAAAAAGACAGGAAGTCACAGGGCCGTCTAAAAAGACCAGGAAGTCACAGGGCCGTCTAAAAGACCAGGAAGTCACAGGGCCGTCTAAAAAGACCAGGAAGTCACAGGACCGTCTAAAATGACCAGGAATAGTCACTGGGCCGTCTAAAATGACCAGAAGTCACAGGGCCGTCTAAATGACCAGGAAGTCACAGGGCCGTCTAAAAAGACCAGGAAGTCACAGGGCCATCTAAAAAGACCAGGAAGTCACAGGGCCATCTAAAAAGACCAGGAAGTCACAGGGCCGTCTAAAACAAATATTCCAGTAGATATTTCTCAGGACATATTAAATGTTGATATAATAGATTTGGTTGAGTCCAGAGTTCAGCCCTGAAGATGAGAAATACCAGATTTTTCTATTTTTTTTCCATTTTCCCATTTGATGAATGGTAATAAAGGATCCTTTACAAACTTTGGAAAATATATAGATTATAAAAATGTCTCCCGATTATTTAGCCCAGGAAGTGATGGTTATTGCAAAGTAAGGACATTAAAGGGCATGTCCACCCATAAATTCCAAACCCCATTTTACTTACCAAAGTAGCAGCAAAATAAACTTACAAGCCCCAGCCCCTCGCTGCCTGGGTACCGCCCACTGCTGCCAGCAAGGCACTTCCTGGCCACGGCTGTCAGCCACTTGGGCAGGACATCCCCGTTGAGCCTTTGTTTGACAGACGTGAACAGGAAGCAGAGTGGCGAGGGACTGGGTCTCATGTGTTCCTTTAGCTGCATCTTTTGAAGAGGGGACATGCCCTTTAAAGGGTGATCCACCCCTAACATGAAAATTCCTCTAGAGGTTAATTAACCCCTGAAAACCCAACTATTCAGTCTCCAAGGAAATGTCCCACTAACTTGATATCCACCATGTTGTTTTGACCCTCCACTGAAAAGGTTGCTGCCTCTGTTGCACAAGCTTTTTACCAGCTCACACACGCACAGAGAAGATTGCTCAGGGAAACATCAGTCAAGGTGATCAACCTTTACAATCATTTTCCCATTACTGGTGGACGTGCCCTTTAAATGAGTCTGAATGGCTTCTATAATGTCAGGTAGCCGTGTCCCTAACCTCTAAACCCAGCACCATAGTGGAGATTTATAATTCTTAATAAATTACAGCACTTTTCAGCCGGGCCAGGAAGAGGTCAGCCAGTACTAAACGGACAGCTGTGGCAAGCGGAAGCAGAAAAAGGAATCTCTCACTGAGCACGTGCAGATTTTCATCTTATCGAACACAGCCGGCCGTTTGCAATCATGAAATCCTTTAAGGCTTTTTTAGATTTTCATTTCCCTTTAACACACTTGATTTTGTAAGTGTATAAAACGTGTTACGACGGTTACATTTAAATTGTCCTGTTTTGGATGGAAACACCTTGTGCTGAGAAAATGAAGGTTAGTTATTAAGAATAAGAGGAAATAAATAATTGAATAAGAAAAAATAACATGGAAGGAATTTGGAGCTGGATACCACTCACATGACAATTTACATACACAGTGCGATGCGGATTGTGTACCCAACTGTAGGGATTATGGTAGGGTACCGTAAGTTCCATTTTTAACCTTATTGGATAGGACAACCAATCTGGTTCCCCACAGCTGAAGGACATCCACACCTCAACACATTCACAGCTGGATTTCACACAAAACAAAGTATTATTTACAAAGGAAGAATGAAATGTTCTATCCAGTTAAGAGCTGGAAACCGTTTGCCCTTTTTTTGTAGTTGTTGTGATTTTTGCGTTAATTCCACTGGCACAGATCTAGGGTCGAGAGCAGTTTAACCTTCTCACCTTGTGTTTTTTCATCTCTCAGGATTCCCGCATGATCCTGTTCAGTTCTTCCTTCCTCTCCTGAGGGAAACCAGTAGATAGAAACAGTGGGTTTTTTATTCATCTTCTATTGTAGTTCTAGTTACTATTTTTATTGCTGCCTTTGCTATTCACAAAACGTGAATTTTGGAGGGGGAAAAAAAATCATGGTGGTCTTTTTAACTTTCCAAGGGCAGTCTGCAAAGGAGACCGTCCCGAATAGTGAAAAGGACCCCAGTGATGGTAACACAATGTGTTATACAGCCGATTTGGTAAGATAAAGCTAGATTCTGAGCATAGGAGGAGGACCAGGCTTGTTTATGAACAATATTGATTGCCCGTATCTCCTGAACCAGATCAGCAGGAAGGTGGAACTATCACTGCTCTCCCTATGGGATTCATGTTCAGTTTATTTTCTGAAAGTGTAAAAAGATGATTTATGGATTTCTGCTTTACTGAATGTAAATCTGGACCTTTCTTCGTTTAGCATTTTAAATAAATAACATGTAGATATAATATTAGTATGGATAACGAAAGTGAACATTAAAGACAAACAGATTAGGGTTAAGTGAAAGTATGTGGTCTTACTTTCAAAACAAGCCTTGGTTCAGCCTGTCAAAATACAGGAGCCGAAAAGTTTAACTTTTCCTGCTTATAGTAGCTTGAGGGCTGTTACCCAAGACTCTTTGCACCCCCCCTCTCCTTACAGTCTAATACCTACAATCAGGACCAGGAGAGTGTCCTGCTTGATTAATAGCATACTGCTCAATCTAATAACTTGAACACTAAAGGTTCGTACGTACGATGTGTACGAACGCTCGTTTCAGTCAATAATTGGCCCCTGTGTAGGGACTTTATCGGCCGAAACGGACGGTCGTTCGGGGATCCGTCAAGTCGCTGGTTTGGCAATCCCCGACCGAACGTCCGTTTCGGCCGATAAAGTCCCTACACACGGGGTGATTATCAACCAAAACGAACATCATGCGTTGCGGGTCAGGACCCGTGATCACACGTGTGTACGAACCTTAAGGGGGTGGATATCAATGATATGCAATGTGCGACCATTAACAGGGGCTAAGCACAAGCAGGAAACAAACACTTTTACCATCATATCTTCTGACCACCTACACAGATATAAAGCTTGTTTTGGAAGCAAGATGGCAACCTTTAAAGACATGTCCAAGCATGCAGACAGACAGGAAATGGAAAAATGATTAGTTCCAATCATATCTCAGCACTGCAACCTGAAGGACAATCAAAATGTAAAGCTGATAAAAGCAACTTAGTAATCGGGTTCATGACAAAACTGATAAGCTATTGTAACAGTTACTAAATCTAAGGGGCTGTTTCTCTGCCCCGATACCCCAACTGATGGATAAATAAATTAGAAAAAAAAATTGCTGAAAAATCAGTCGGCCACAATCGGTTTTGTCCTAAACCACATCCTATCACCTGGCCAATCCTTCAAAATGTTGGGCCATGTGATCAGCTGCGGTTCAGGGCATGTCCTAATGTTGGGTGACCACTCAAGCTGAAATACCGACCTGCATGTACGAGGCAATTATAGAATCTTTCAGACTCAAAAACATTTTAGCCTTAGTTCTCCATTAAATCAATGCCAGTTCTTATCAAACTTATTTCTAAATGGCATTTTCATCACCTTTTCGCCTAAATCTGCCCAGTCAGTGCCAAAAAAGTTAGTGGCGCCCCCAAACAGCGATTTAGTGAACTACAAAAAGAGCAACATCGCTTGGTAGAAAACCAACAGGTAAAGGTTTAATAAAGGGAATAACTTTCATTGACTTTTAATAAAAACCTTACCGGCTTGAAATGATGGTGAAATGGTTCTACTCTCTACCTTCTTTTTATATACACAGCCTAGCCAGGTGGGTTGCAATGTTTTAAATGTCGTTCTGTGCAATAACATTATAGAACATATTACCTTTGGGTAATTACCCCCTTAGGCCGAGGCCCCACTACAATGCACAAGAAATGCCTTTCCATTTTGCAATGTGTGTTCTGGGTGCGTTTCCTACAATGGCCCTATACAAACGCACTAATTTAGAGATCAGACCGGAGCACAACGCAAACAGCGGGGCTGGTTACATTGCAACACGTGTTCCGAATCATGGTATTGGGGCCTCGGCCTTACTCCCTTGTCTCCTCCATCCTTAACAGTATTTTGTCACATTTCATTTTCCTTTAGTTTACTTACAAAACTACTCTCCCTGTTAAACCAGTTACAGGCCTCTCCTGCACAGCGATGTTTCAATAGAGGAAATAAAATGGCATTTTTACCCGGTTTCTAACTGTTCCTGGTTGGTGAGCGATCCATCTCCACAGAGAGAAACCTCAACATAAAGATTATAATCAGAAGAAATAGAAGGGAAGGACTCACATCAATTTAAAAGGATAAAACTTCACCTTTGTGTTCAGATTAGTGCCACATGTGCACAGAGGAGGAGAGAGTAAAGGAACCTGACAAATTACCCAGGTGTCTCCTATACATACACCAAATGGTTTCTGGGGAGGGTTTTCTACCCTTTAACACAAAGTTGCAGGTTAATCCAGGTTAGTCTGACTGTGAATTGGATTTTGAGGTGTGTGTGCAGCCTTCAATCTGTTACTTGTTTTGCTCAGGCTAAATGTCCCCCCTCCAACTCTTAACCGACGCCCCCTTTATAACTGCACACAGCAGAAGAGTTTATGATAATAAGGCACTTGATTGACAGCTGAAATGTAAGATGGTTCAGACTGGATATCTAAAGAAATAGGGGACAGATCATCAAATAAATGGAACAGTGATAGTTGTGAAGAATTATAGGGGGGGGATTTAATACGTAAAAGCGCGTTACTTACCTTAGCCCCATCCCACGATACAATAACTGACGTAAACGAGATTAAGTCAGGAATTGTATCGCGGGATCAGGCTAAGGTAAGAAGCGTAACTTTAATGCTCCACAACCTGGTCCTGTTAAGTTTCGCATTATGTTTGGAAATAGCGCTGTGCTCTAAAATCCATCTAAAACCCACATTAACCCTACATTTCGTTTGGGTTAACATGGGTTTTAGACGGATTTGGGCCATATTGAATCTCCCCCATAGTTTACAGTAATGGGCAATTTAAAAAAACTTACAGGGAGATTCAATAAAAGTTCTTATCGTTAAAAATGGTGCTAATTTGGCCACAACCAGTTAAATAAGATCTGATTGGTTGGGGCAAAATTAGCACCATTTTTAACAATAAGAACTTTAATTGAACCTCCCTGAATTATTTTTAGTATAGATGCACTTTAAGCTATAGGTCGCCAATTACAGATTTATTTACCCGTATAAGGCACCTACAGTCTACTAAAAGATTTATACACTAGGCAATGACTCCTAATTCTTCATACTGTGCCCTAGAAACTCCTAATACTGAACACTGATAATACACAGAGCTTAGACAGCACCAGATGTTATAAAACAGCAATACGTCTTCTAAACACAATTCAATGTAGTCCACAGAAGTAATTGTAACACTGCATGCAAGAACGGACCCAATAGTAACCATGTCCAGAACGGTTTCCAGTAGGGATGTGGAGGATTACGTTATTACCTGTAATTGGAATAAGCTTCCAGTGCATCCCAGAACCAGTGTTAGGGCCATGTGCAGGAAAGGCGTTTTCAGCAGAACTACTGGGACAAGGGCTCGCACTCTCTAACGGTGGATCTAATGGAGGGTCCTGAAAGTGGGAAAAATATTGATTTCATCCATTTTGTCAAAGGAACACATGTATGAATGAATTATATGCTTCATATTACACAGCACTTTACACTTAAAGGAGAACTAAACCCAATTTTTTATACTTCAAAATCATAAAACAACCCCCCCTAAAAACCCCAATAAGCTATAAAATCCCACTCCAGTAAATTGTATTACAGTAAATGGAAGCCTGTTAAGAACTGTGTGTATGTGCAGTGACAGACCACACCCCCTGGCCTCAGTCACATGCTTCCTTGCTTTACCTGTCCTGTAAAAGGATTGGATAGAGATTATTAATGGGTGTGACCAACTGTAATGACAGGTGGTCGCCGGGGGTCCCTAATATAATCCATGATAATGCCATAATGAAATCTATAAGGGGTTAAAATGTATGTTGATATTAATAGCCAGTGACTTGGAAACTTCTACACAAATGGAAGGTTGAAGGTAAACATTGGGAGGCCCTATATCCATTTGTACGCAATCACGTTTCTTTCTTATGTGTATCCATACATGGTGTTCCAATATCTTCTTGTTCTCATGTATGTCCACTATGTGTTATGCAATACTGTGATGTCATTTTGCCTATATAACCCAGCGAGCAAACCTCTAATTTGGACTTGTTACACACTCATTGTTGTGTGTTGCTCGTCTCCGCACGTGTGTTTTTCTTATAAAGGAACCTGCATCTATCAATTTGGTCTCCGAGTGATATTCTTCAGGGGTAACAAACCAGGGTACCCCTTTGAACCCCACAGTAACGAGTTTGTGCCATAGCTAAGGACTGAGCATGTGCAGAACATATAATGGTCGTTGACCAAACTGTGTGATATAGAATGCTGGGAAATAAAGCACAAACCTTGTGTTATTTAGGTAAATTTCCCAGCGCCTGTATCAAATGAGAGGTAAGACACAGATTACTGGTTTTATATCAAGGTGTTCTGCCTTCTGGCTCAGTTTTGTTCTGTGACTTTAGTTGCCCTTTAACACATTCCCAGCAGGTCCTGCCCTGATGATTGGGTCTAGAGATTATATATATATTATAATGCCTTTTAAAAGTCTTTCCATTGTCTTACCAGCGCATTGTCTCCAAGCTGAGCTGCATGATCAATGCTAGTCTCCGTCACAAGATCTTCTTCTGTGGGTGGAGGTAAAGGTAACATTGCGCTATCTTGGCCTTCAAGGCTTTGTTGGTCTTCGTAGAACACTTGTTCCTCTTCTCTGCCATTGTCTGTCGTCTCCACTGCTGCTGGAGGAACAGGGTGTAAGTTCTGTGCAGGGGGAGCAAGTCCCTCTGTGTTATTCTGCATTGATTTTAAAGTCCCCACAACGGCAGGATCAAGGCAAGTGTTCGCGATCTTTGCTAGGATCGTTTTAATATATTCCGACGGGAAATCAGCGGAGGGTTCGGGCCCTTCTTCTCGGAGATCTGTGTCTTTTCCTCCAAGAGATGAGATGAGGGCGTGAGCACTTTCACAGCGATCGACACCTTGCCAGGAAGAAAGTAGATTCATGTTAGAACGATAACATGATAAGACCCAAAGCTTTTTTATACACAGGCGGATAATAATAAACAAAGTTGCCATCATTCCCCAGCTGCGGTTGCAGAATGTTTCAATGAGGAATGCTGGGAGTTTTCAAACATCTGCAGAGCTACTGGTTGCCTAGTCCCACTTTATCTCATACGCAATACAACAGCCTTAAAACGTGTCAACGATAACCACCAGCAAGGGCTGACCTAAGGACTGGCCCACAGTCCCCCAAACAACTACAAAAAGGTCTATATTTCTATGGGTAATAGAACCATGGTAACCACGACACAGAAATGACCAATCACTTTACGTTAATTATTTGTAGAAGAAATGAAAACTTAATAAATAATCCAATCTATGTATAAAGCACTTATTACATTGTGTGTACATTTATAATAATAATCCTAATAAGTAATAATACAAGACAGAGCTAGGACCCTGTTGTAAACTATATCACTGTCATCTGTGCATTGGTGGGCATATTTTCCGGATTGGCATGTTAAATCGGGGCGACGATCCGTCGCGTTACCAGCAGCCAACTGGTCACTTGTGATAGATTTTCCTGTAAAAACGATATTTTGGAATGGTGCTTTTACCTATTGTACAATGAATTGTTCAGGGCTGATTATCATCCCTTTCCCTGCTGACCATCTTGCCAATCAATGAAATGATTCAGTCATGAATCAGGGATGGTCACAATTGACTGGGGCGCATGAAAACGGGTTATGAATGCTGCACGTTTATCAAGGTATTAAAAAGACTGGGGCTGCTTTCCGAGTTGCATTGTCTGCTCGTGTAAAAGGAGGTGGGAGCGCTTTCTAAAGGGACTAGTGGATCTTCAGGCAATTTATTGAAAAAGGGAAGTAGGTTTTGGGGGCTGCATTTTAGTTTTTGGGGGGAGAACTTAAACGATCGCTTCGGAAAAAAATGATATCCCACTGTGCAGAAGCCTCAGGATGTCACATGTCAGCCTCCCACCCATTAACTTTCTGGTCAGTCATTTCTGTATATCTTGGGCTGTGGAGCAGGTAGAGAGGTGGTTGATGGCTCATTTTAAAGGTAGGAAACCAGCCTTTCATTTAAACTCAACTTGTTTGGAGACCACAGTTCCCCTTTAATAAAATCTTTTTTTTTTTACAGAATCCTCCAGTTTCTTTTTCACTTTGCTCTCCTCTTTTGGAGAACATATTCCTAGGTAATTAGTTAGGACCTTTCATACTGAGGTTACTTGTCTTGTGTATGTATTTATTTCTAATGACCATAGACTTTTTTCACTACATGCACTAGCAGAGATACTAGGATATAATATGGGGCACCAGTACCTGTCAATGTCATTTCAAGGAATAGTTCACTCAAAAAGTGAACTATTCCTTTAATGTATTGATTGAAGGCCGGGAGGTTAAGGAGATACGTCTTACCTCACGTTCTTCAATCAATTCCCCAGGAGCGACGGACAAAGAAACTTACCTTACTCATGATCCTCCTCCTCCTCCTCCTCCTCCGCAGCAGCAGCGACAGGTCCCGACAGCTTCCTGGTTCAGAGTAACTATAGCGCACATGCCCAATAATGCATGATATAGTTACTCTGAACAGGAAGCTGTCGGGACCTGTCACTGAGTAATCACTGTTGTTCTTTGTCCTTTCGACGTTTTTAAGGAAATATTCCTTTAATGGCCCTGGAATGTGCATTGATCATTTTTCTTCTGTTTGCACCCAATCACTTTAGTTAGTTAGAAAAACCTTTTTAAGAAGTGTCGCTCTACTTACGGTTGAAGTTATCTTCACTTTTTTGGTACTTCCATGAATTCTCTGGATCGCCTTCTAATTTCCTTTTGAACCCGCCACCCGATGAACCATCTTTTTCCGGTTTGCTCTGTTTCTTTTTCTGGATCAAGCTTATCAGTCCGTTAAGTTTGTCGAGGTCATAGTCCGTGTCATTGGTCACCTTTTCAGAGTTCGTTTCTACAAATGAGCCTTTATTGTTGAAGGTTTTTTTAACGTCGCAATCCTCTTCAGTAGGTTCATAGTCCGATATCGGGCTAAACTGCGGAAACCTCACATATTCCTTCATCAATTCATTGGCTCTCTCTACCGTCAGCGTGTACGCCTCAGCCCCGGAGATGTAACTCCGTAACGCAGACTCCAGGTGGTTTTTGGATTTAGGGGCTACGTAAAGACTCTTTTTATTATCCAGCTGCGAAGTGTACGCCCTCGGAAAGATGTCTTTTCCCTTAAATGATTTCTTAGATCGGAGTTTTAAATAAATATGGACGTGTTTTTCAACTACCTTATTGAAGTCATCAGAGGTGTCTTTTTGGCACTTGATAAGAGCAGCGTGCAGCGAGCTGATGAATGTAGACAGGTCCGGCATAATCTCAGGGGTATCGGCTGCTGAAGGGGCCGGAATATTTGAAGCTGTTAATAAAGGGAAGAGTTAGGTTAATAAGGAACCTGGTCGTTGGAATCCTTAATATACATCAAGTGCAAGTTTAGTTTTAACCCAAAAATGAATCATTTTTAACATCTCCAGCACACAGGAGTTTCCAGTCAAGGTTCTTATGTGCCAAGTAAACGATTACGTGGTATTACGCTGGCCGTTTCTGGTTAATTTAATAGAGTCCTTTCAATAGCGGAGCAGAGGAAGCGAGCAGTCACAGACCTTTAAACATGAAATGCTGCTATCTATGACAAAACACCACTAGCTCACACATCATCACCACTTAAAAAGGGAGGACTTATCGGCACTTACTGGTCTGTAAATCAAATGTGTTCTTTAGGGTGAGCTTTTCCTTTCAAATCGCTATAAAGCTGAAGCCCAACATGAAGCATAAAATGCAGCAGGGTCTCTGCTTAAAGTTTATCTCCAGCCCTAAATTAAAGTTTTTACCATATGAAGTCCGCCCCATCCTGTCCCCAACCTTGCAAGATAATCCCCATAAAGTTACTTACAGACCATCGATCCACCGGCCAATCACATTCCGACCACTCAGGGAACGAAGGTCTGTAAGTAATTTTCGGTGGCTTTTCCCACCCCCGGTTGGGGGCGGGATGGACTGCACATAATAAATGGGTTTTAGTGCTAGGGGGATGCAGACAGAAGGGATCTGAATGGAGGGTTAAGGAAGCAGCAGGGACCAGATGACACTCTGACAGCTCCTACTCTTCCCTTTACTGGACTCTGAATAAGCACTGCAGGTGAACCATAAGGAGCAGGTAAGAGAGGTAAGGTAAGGATTTTTGAACAATACACAGTGGGGCCAGTATGGGCCTAAATTTTAGTTTTGGGGGTGGACATGCCCTTTAAGCAGAACCGTTAGTGTGGACCCATGCACTGACCACAGGGACATAAGGAAGTAACTTTGCATGTCTCCACCCACATTCCTGGGAAATGTGGGAGTGAGAAATCATTCCTTATTTCATGGATTAGCATGTGACTGACGTACCTTCTGTTTTATGCAGACTCTGCTGCCTTGAGTGTTTGACTATAATTGTAAAATACAAATAAAATGTATATATATATATATATATATATATATATATACACACACACACACACACACACACACACACACCACACACACACACACACACACACAATAGCCTACACATGGACTCTTCCATCCAGCCCACAATTTAAAGGAAAAACACTGACCAGGCTTGGTGATCCGTGACTGGCGGTAAATGAACAGAGCGTGAAGAAATCGAGGCTTTACGGTACCTGAAAGGGTTGAGATGAAGTTAGCTTGGTGTGTGTGTGTTTGTGCCCCTTCCACAGATACAGATAGATACACTTACAGTATGAAGCAGTCATTGGCGATGGATAGAAAAGAAGCAGAAATCCTCTCTCATCCAAAGGTTTAACTAAAGCCTGCAATTAAAAATAAATGTCACGTGAAAATAACCAGAACTGCGCTATTTAAACCAATCTGTTGGGACGATGTGGAACTACACAGTTCAACTTCACCTGTACACAAATACAGTTATTAGAGAAGGACAGTGCAGAGACTGGTAAATCAAAATGGGGCTTAAGTAATAAGAGGCACAAAAGATTGTATTCGCTATTTACCAGAAGAAAAACAATTTAATGTTATCTGCAGCGGAACAGCTCAAATACAACATCTGATTGGGTCCCTTCAGATTCATAGCCAATGCAAACATCTGCATCTTATAACAGAAGTCACAATTTGTTTTCCAATAAGACACAATTGAAACAAAGTCATGACACCCAATGTAGGGGTACATACGGAACACATATATATCGCCGGTTGGTCTATCGAAAACATGGAAATATGTCCTTGATAATCAATTCAATCGAAATTACTCATAGTAACATAGTATTGGAGGTTGTATAAAGACATACGTCCATCTAGTCCAACCTTTATACCCTACCCATAATGTCTGTATAACAGTTACATAGTAACATAGTATTGGAGGTTGTATAAAGACATAAAGTACTTAGTCCAACCTTTATACCCTAACCATAATTCTGTATAACAGTTACATAGTAACATAGTATGGAGGTTGTATAAAGACATACGTCCATCAGGCCAACCTTTATACCCTACCCATAATGTTGTATAACAGTTACATAGTACATAGTATTGAGGTTGTATAAAGACATACGTCCACTCGTCCAATTTTTACCCTACCCATAATGTCTGTATAACAGTTACATAGTAAAATAGTATTGGAGGTTGTATAAAGACATAATCCATCTAGTCCAACCTTTTACCCTACCCATAATGTCTGTATATAACGTTACATAGTAACATAGTATTGGAGGTTGTATAAAGACATACGTCCATCTAGTCCAACCTTTATACCCTAACCCATAATGTCTGTATAACAGTTACATAGTAACATAGTATTGGAGGTTGTTAAAGACATACGTCCATCTAGTCCAACCTTTATACCCTACCCATAAGTCTGTATAACAGTTACTATAACATAGTATTGGAGGTTGTATAAAGACATACGTCCATCAGTCCAACCTTTATACCTACCCATAATGTCTGTATAACAGTTACATAGTAACATAGTATTGGAGGTTGTATAAAGACATACGTCCATCTAGTCCAACCTTTATACCCACCCATAATGTCTGTATAACAGTTACTAGTAACATAGTATTGGAGGTTGTATAAAGACATACGTCCATCTAGTCCAACCTTTATACCTACCCATAATGTCTGTATAGTAACATAGTACATAGTATTGGAGGTTGTTATAAAGACATAAGTCCATTAGTCCAACCTTATACCCTACCCATAATGTCTGTTATAACAGTTACATAGTAACATGTATTGGAGGTTGTATAAAGACATACGTCCATCAGTCCCACCTTTATACCCTACCATAATGTCTGTTATACAGTTACATAGTAAACATAGTATTGGAGGTTGTATAAAGACATACGTCCATCTAGTCCAACCTTTATACCCTACCCATTTGTCTGTATAACGTTACCTAGTAACATAGTATTGGGGTTGTATTAAGACATACGTCCATCTAGTCCAACCCTTTATACCCTCCACCCATAATGTCTGTATAACAGTTACATAGAACATTATTGGAGGTTGTATAAAGACATACGTCCATCAGTCAAACCTTTATACCCTCCCAATGTCTGTAAACAGTTACATAGTACATAGTATGGAGGTTGTATAAAGACAATACGTCCATCTAGTCCAACCTTTATACCCTACCCATAATGTTTGTATAACAGTTACATAGTATCATAGTATTGGAGGTTGTATAAAGACATACGTCTTATCTAGTCCAACCTTTATACCCTACCATAATGTCTGTATAACAGTACATAGTACATAATATGAGGTTGTATAAAGACATACGTCCATCTAGTCCAACTTTATACCCTACCCATAATGTCTGTATAACAGTACATAGTAACATAGTATTGGAGGTTGTATAAGACATACGTCCATCTAGTCCAACCTTATTACCCTACCCATAATGTCTGTATAACAGTTACATAGTCAAGTATTGGAGGTTGTATAAAGACATACGTCTATCTAGTCCAACCTTATACCCTACCCCTAATGTCTGTAAAACAGTTACATAGTAACATATATTGGAGGTTGTATAAAGACAACGTCCATCTAGTCCAACCTTTATACCCTACCCATAAGTCTGTATAACAGTTACTAGAAACATAGATTGGAGGTTGTATAAAGACAATACGTCATCTAGTCCAACCTTTATACCCTACCCATAAGTCTGTATAACAGTTACATATGTATGGAGGTTGATAAAAGACATACGTCCATCTAGTCCAACCTTTATACCCTACCCATAATGTCTGTATAAACAGTTACATAGTAAAATAGTATTGGAGGTTGTATAAAGACATAGTCCATCTAGTCCAACCTTTATACCCTACCCATAATGTCTGTATAACAGTTACATAGTATCATAGTATTGGAGGTTGTTAAAGACATACGTCTATCTAGTCCAACCTTTAACCCTACCCTAATGTCTGTATAACAGTTACATAGTAACATAATATTGGAGGTTGTATAAAGACATACGTCATCTAGTCCAAACCTTTATACCCTACCCATAATGTCTGTATAACAGTTACATAGTAACATAGTATTGGAGGTTGTATAAAAACATACGTCCATCTAGTCCAACCTTTATACCCTACCCATAATGTCGTATAACAGTTACATAGTAACATAGTTATGGAGGTTGTATAAAGACATACGTCCATCTAATCCAACCTTTATACCCTACCCATAATGTCTGTATAACAGTTACATGTAACATAGTATTGGAGGTTGATAAAGACATACGGCCATCTAGTCCAACCTTTATACCCTACCCATAAGTTGTATAACAGTTACATAGTAACATAGTATTGGAGGTTGTATAAAGACATACGTCCATCTAGTCCAACCTTTATACCCTACCCATAATGTCTGTATAACAGTTAATAGTAACATAGTATTGGAGGTTTATAAAGACATACGTCCATCTAGTCCAACCTTTATACCCTACCCATAATGTCTGTATAACAGTTACATAGTAACATAGTATTGAGGTTTATAAAGACATACGTCCATCTAGTCCAACCTTTATTCCCTACCCATAATGTCTTATAACAGTTACATAGTAACATAGTATTGGAGGTGTATATTAAGACAACGTCCATCTAGTCCAACCTTATACCCTACCAATAATGTCTGTATAACAGTTAATAGAACATAGTATTGGAGGTTGTATAAAACACCGTTCATCTAGTCCAAACTTTATACCTACACCATAATGTCTGATAACGGTACATAGTAACAATAGTATTGGAGGTTGTATAAAGGACAACGTCCATCTAGTCCAACCTTTATACCTACCTATAAGTCTGTATATAACAGTTAACATAGTAAAATAGTCATGGAGGTTGCATAAAGACATACGTCCATCTAGTCCAACCTTTATACCCTACCCATAATGTCTGTATAACAGTTACATAGTAACATAGTATTGGAGGTTGTATAAAGACATACGTCCATCTAGTCCAACCTTTATACCCTACCCATAATGTCTGTATAACAGTTACATAGTAACATGGTATTGGAGGTTGTATAAAGACACACGTCCATCTAGTCCAACCTTTATTCTGAATCACTGTAACACGGACAGCCTATTAAACATACATCACATTCACAAGAAATAAATCTTACCAGGTTCTCTTTCTCTAACTTCTGAAGTAACCCATGTAAATTACTTCCCATCCGGGTCTTTTCAACCACTTCATATAATCTGCTGTATATTCCAGCGTGCGTTGCTGTCACAAAATGAAAATAAACATTACTGTGCAATTCCACAGCTGTGCTGCGGTATTTTATATCCGTCCGAGAAGGAGAAGGAAATACCTTCACTGTACTTTACGTGGGTTTCTTTACAGAAATGAACGGTCGGGATCCTCTTCTTAATCTGATCGATGTGCATGAAAGTGTTTAACTCCAGCTTCTCTGGTCTACAAAATATAAATACCCAATATTGAAGGATCAATAAAACAAAGCTAGCGTTTGCTATTAACTGGGTAGATGAATATACTTATCAAGGCCATAAACATCGTACCATAATCCCATAATATCCCTGCACATACAGACATTATTTCCCACACACACTAAACCTGGCGATGTTTACAAATGTCGGAAGATGGGTGCACATGTCAATCACCAGCCAATAAATGAGGTTCAGGGATTTGTTTAATAAAACTAAAGGCCTGCAATCCAATTAAACAGATAGTCCTTTGCACTCTATCCAAGTCTTACAATACAAGGGTTATTGTATATTGGAGATGTACAGACACAGCCTGACAATATGGCCGTACAGAGCTGTGCACGTAACCTGATAAGAAGGGTCACACCCTCGCTCCTAAGTGCACGTGAAGGGTTCTCACATTCCTGGGGAAGTAACCAATCAGGAGAAAGAAAAAAAAAATTAGCTTAAGCTCTAATAGACATCTGTTACTTTAGTAAACTACTGTCTGCATGTGAATCTCTCTAAGGATAACTTACCCCCCTTGTGGAGCTAAGCACTATAGTTTCCCATCAGACTCTCCTTATCAACACTGCTATGGTATGCCTTGCTGCCTGCCTTGTTTTAAAAGGTTGCCGCTTCTGTTAAAGCTGCACATGGTCACACATGTACAAAGGAACAGCTCAGGGCAGAGCGGTCAGTGATTGGCCGTGAGATCGGCGGACAGACCTGTGACTGACTTACACTGAAGATTGATTCCTTGAACATAAGGAGAATCTCAGATCTTTTAGTAGCAAAACTATTGCAGTTGGGCTCCACAAGAGGTAATAATTAATTTTTATCTTGGGGGTGGACATGTCCTATAATGGTTTGAATGCACCCGTAGTCTCCAATGATGGATTTGTATATACGTCAGGAAAAAAACACATACACACACACACTTACAGTCTATATGGGATAAAGGGGCCACTGGTTGATTTCAGAGAAGCGTAGCATAATAGGTTTCCTTTGTTAAGAAGTTGTCCTCTCCATAATGTAAAACTGTTCCTATCTAAAACAAAGAACAAAAAGCATGATGTTATTTCATTGTTTTATAAACACATTTACAGGTGCCATACGAGGCTTTTTATAAAGGGCAAGTTTGACCTTCCAAAGTGAAACTTACCTTTAGTTGCAGGCCCCCCCAAACCATCAGCTATAATTAGTTACTGCCGCTGGTGCCCATGTCTTCTTATTGGTCTTTCCAGGTAGCAGTAGGTAAGTGTAGCCGACTTGTGGTTTGGGGGGGGTCCTCCATCCAAGAAAAGCAAAATGAATATCACAAACGTCAATACAGAATAATAAATAAAATCTGACAATACAATCTCCTTGCTTAGCCGGTGTTTAATAACCAAGTGGCTTTAAAGGGTATCCCCACTTAAAATTTATACTGATTTTTAATTAAACAGCCAGGAGTGAACAGAGAGCTTACCCACGATCCTCCGCTGTTGCCGACAGGTCCCGACACACCCTGCCAATGTATGCGCATTCAGTGTGGGCAAGTTCTCTGTTGGCTCCTGTCCCTTGGCTGTTTAATTGAAGAGCGGGATGTATGACATAGCTACTTTACCTCTCGTTCTTCCATTAAACTGAAAATGGGGGAAGTATAAATTTTGAGTTGTGATATCCTTTAAGGGTTTAAGATCAGTGCTGTTGAGTTGGAAGCATTTGATGACATAGCTTGGCAGTGATTATAAACGGATGACATAGCTAAACACAGATTATAAACGGATGATGTAGCTAAACACTGATTATAATTAATGACATAGCTTGGCAATGATTATAAACTGATGACATAACTAAACACAGATAACGGATGACATCACTAAGCACGAATTATAAATGACATCGCTAAGCGCCAATTATGAGGATAGAACATAAAATATATTATTTAGACATTTTGAAATCTAGAGATGAACTTACCAAAGTTTCTTTCAGCTTTGAATCCAGTTGACCTAAAACAATGTAAAGGATAAATTGTAACACAAATTCACTGAAGATACCCCCCACTGGAGTTTGCATGCAGGAAGAACAAATGTAAATATGTAGAGCCATTCAATTCATATAATCAGGTCTTATTTTGAATAGCTTCTTCTATACTTTATATTCTGTGAATTAAAAGCTGGGCCCCCCACAATTTCTACATTTAGTTCCTTAAAGCCCAAAAACTCAATTGACACACAAAATAAAGAGTTTTCATACTGACCCAGACAAAGATGGATGCCTAGTCGTCAATTCATCTTTATAACCAAAAGACACAACAGCATATGGACAAACATGCCTTGGTCTTTTGAGGACCTCATCGAATCCATACTCGTAAAAATAGTACTGAAAAACAGAAGAAGAAGAACACGTTTTTATTATACGCTCCATAATGTGGAGAATATTATATAACCAGCAGGGGAACATCAAAATGTCGCTTATTGGTCTGAGAGGCCAAAGGAGATTTTTGAAATGTAGACAGATTTTAAGGGCGATAGCCGGGGGTCCCTGATCTTACATGTGATAATGATGGATATTGTGGTAACTAGAATAAAGTAATGTAATAAGGGCCCCTAGAATAAAGTAATGTAATAAGGGCCCCTAGAATAAAGTAATGTAAGTTAAGGGTGTGATTAGATAGTGGCTAAGAGGTGTTATAGGAACGCCCAGAGTAAGGTGTTAAAACAGCATTGTACATGGCAGACAGTTGGTGTCGAACCCCCCCACCTCTATTTAGGCTTGGTTTCTTTATTTTCACATAAATGGCCTCCTTAACACCTCTCTTGAACCAGTCACGTTCCTTCGCCAGTATGTTAACATTACAATCTTCAAAGGTATGTCCTTTATCCTTAAGATGCAGGTACACGGCTGAGTCCTGACCCGAGGAATTGGCTCTTCTGTGCTGGGCCATACGTTGATGAAGTTGCTGTTTGGTCTCCCCCACATACAAATCAGAGCATTCTTCACTGCACTGCACTGCATATATGATGTCGCTTTTCTTGTGTTTTGGTATTGGGTCTTTCGGATGTACCAATTGCTGCCTCAGTGTGTTGTTCGGTTTAAAGCAGACAGGGATACGATGTTTTTGGAAAATTCTTCTTAATTTCTCAGAGACCCCTGCTACATATGGGATGACCATGTTCTTCCTCCTGTCTTGCTTTTCCCCTTCACTGTTGGTATTTGTGTTCTTTTCTTTCCTTCTACTTCTTTTGACAAAGGCCCAGTCTGGATATCCACAAGTTTTAAGGGCTCCTCTGAGATGTTTCATTTCTTTAGCCTTCGCCTCTGTGCTAGTGGGGATGTTCTCGGCTCTGTGTTGCAGGGTTCTATAACACCTCTTAGCCACTATCTAATCACACCCTTAACACCTGGCTGCGATATGCTAATTGGGATTTTCCAGGGTACATAATAGCCACAGATTCTTGAATACAACAGATATACCATGACCTGGATGAATGAGAACCTTCACAGGCCTAGAATAAAGTAATGTAATAAAGACCTAGTATAAAGTAATGTAATAAGGGCCCCTAGAATAAAGTAATGTAATAAGGGCCTCATATAAACCAACAATAATAAAACTGCAAGGTGCATTTCTGTGCAGGAAGAAACCATCCGGGAGGGTGAGCCCCAGAGAAACCACATGTAGTGTCAGGGCTCTGAATAGTCACCCTCAGATGCACACGATCAAACAGGACATATCTGGACATTGATGGCTGTGCAGTTGTAGTTCCACTGTATAACCATGATGATGTCCTATTGCCTAATAAGTGTGATCAGTGCCCGTTATAATTGGACTTGTTATACACCAATGGCTGTGTGCTAAGCTGGGTACACACAGGACAGATTTTTGAATGACAGATGATCTGCAAGATCCTGTCACTTTTCAAAGATCTGGATATACACAGTCCCGAGCTCTCGAATGTTCAGCGGCCGTGCGCTCTTTTGGGAAATCGTCCACACACGGTGTCGATAAACCCCCGGTACCATCGGATCGAACAGTATCTAGGCTGTATCAGTACTGTGTGTACCTAGCTTTGTCACCGCACGTTTGATTGTCTGATAAAGAACATCTATCTACTGATTTGGCCTCTGAGTGACACTCCTAAAGGGGTAGCAACTGAGGGTTCCCATTTCCACCATAGAGACTGTAGTGTTGGTGCTGTCTGGCTCTGCAGGGCCCCCTTTACTTGGGGATCGGCTCCCCATTCATGTTCTGGCAATCACCAACCCAATCTTCTTTTGCCCTTGACCTACCAAACTCTGAGGCTTATTTAAGTACCTAGTGTAGTTCTCACTGAACCATAAAGAGATAAATGAAATGTCAGTTGCAAGGCAAATATCACAGCTGTGAGAGAACAGACAAGACACATAATATAGATAATATCAGTAAATGACCCTCCTACTACTGTCAATAACTACAGGCTGACCTGCTTGTGTTCTCTTTTTAATACAGAAACCTGCACAATGACAGATTCTCTCCACAATGCTGTCAATGCCTTTGAAGCTACAATGAGCTCCTCTCTGAAATACACGATGCCGGTTTAATCAATCAACCTAGAGACGGGTGTCAAAAACCAATGAGCCCTACATTTCTATAGCTATTGCTTGGCTATTGATAAGGTCTTACTGCTCCTGACACTTGTCCAACTGAACCCTTTAACTCATGGATGCAGAGAAACAAAAAGGTCACAGTTATCAATGTGGAAATTTTATATTTACACCCGGGAAAAAAAACTTTATATACTGTATCCGCCCCAGCCCACCCCCAACTTCGTTTTGTTAAAAAAGCAGCAGAAATGTACTTACATTCCTTATCTGGCCCTCTGTTTGCCAGATGCTGTGAACAGGGGCTGGACCAGCAGCCGCGTCTGTGATTGGCGGAGAGGTAGCCAATCACAGACGCCAATGTGGCTGCCAGCTATGCAGACAGCCGATGGAACGAAGCAGTACATTTCTGCTGCTCTTTTAACAAAACCAATATGGCAGTTCTGGGTGTGTTGGAGTGGACTACAGTATGTAAATATCAGACCTGCTCAGTAATCACTATGAGAGGGAGAGGGAATTTCCCATCATGCTTATCACACATACCAACAATCACCATTCCAGTTATAGCAAAACTGCACACAGCAGAAGAGTTTATGATAAGGCCCTTAAAGGGCATCTATACCAAAAAATAGGTTATTTTAAATTGACCATAACTGGAAACTAATTCTTCCCAACCACCATTGTATCATTTTTTTGTTGATCTGCCCCCTATTTCTTTAGATATCCAATCTAAAACTTCTTATATTTCAGCTGTCAATCAAGTTCCTTGTTCTTAAAAACTATTCTTCTGTGCGTTTTGCCGTAGCTGGAATGGTGACAGAGTTTTGACAGTTGGAATGCTGTGTGCATTTTGACAGTTGGTTTGTGGGGAGAAAGTCAGGTCGGATGGAAGTGGGAGTGGTTAAAAGAGGGAGGGGGGATACTGCTCCTAAACAAAAAGTGTGCTGGATTGAAGGCATGCAGCAACACAAACAAATTAGAGCAAGTGCTACTTACATGTATTCAATTATAGTTTATACTGAAAAAATTACTTTTCTTCATCTTAGTGTCCCTTTAATTAACAGCTGAAATTTAAGATGGTTTAGAATGGATATTTAAAGAAATATGGGAAAGTTCAACGAAAAAATGGTGATGGTTGGGAAGATTTGTAGTTTTGTTTAATATATTGGGTACCCCTGGATGTTACCCCCAAAAGAATATCACTCGAAAGTCAAATTGGCAAGATAAGAGACCTTTATCTGAAGGTCACCTGTGCAGTGACAAATAACACCTAGCAGTGTATTGCGAGCCAATATGTAGGCAAAATGACATCACAATAATAACAAGAATTCTAAGTGCGTGTGTCCTGTCATGCAGATGTCTCTTGGAGATATAGGGACCTTTCCAGATCCTTGGTGTTCCTGTGGCCTTTCTGATAAGAGTTATTCTGGCAGTTTGCTCATCTGATGTACTGTCGCCATGCTCTTTATTTCAGTCATGTAGCTTATGTAATATTTTCCCATTATAGCTGTACGTTATTTACATTATGGCTGTACGTTATTTACATTATAGCTGTACGTTATTTACATTATAGCTGTACGTTATTTACATTATGGCTGTACGTTATTTACATTATGGCTGTACGTTATTTACATTATGGCTGTACGTTATTACATTATAGCTGTACAGTTATTTACATTCTATGCGTAGTTAATTTCATTATGCTGTACGTTTATTTACATTATGGCTGTACGTTATTTCATTATAGCTGTACGTTATTTTACATTATAGCTGTACCGTTATTTAATTATAGCTGTACGTTATACATTTACGTTATACGCTGTAGTTAATTTACATTATGGCTGTAACGTTATTTACATTATGGCTGTAACGTTATTTACATTTATGGCTGTACGTTATTTTTATACTATTATTACTTACGTTTATGTTACCATTTGTTGTACCTATTTATTATGCGTACACGTTATTTACATTATAGCTGTACGTTATTTACATTATATTACTGTAATACTTATTGTCTTACATTATGGCTGGCTTATTTACTTAATGCTGTACGTTTTACTTATGGCTGTACTGTTATTTACATTATGCTGTAATTTAAATTTACGTTATGCTGTACGCGTTTTATTTACCGTATATTATGAGCTGTACGTTATTTACTTTATAGCTGTACGTTATTTACATTCTAGTGTACTTTATTGTACTTATTACAGCTGTACGTTATATTTACTATTTCGGGCTGTACGTTATTTAACTTATGTGGGCCTGGACGTTTTATTAGCTGTATACGTTCTTTTAACTGTTATACCTAGCTACGTTCATTTACGTTATAGCTGTAAACGTTACTTTACCGTTCTAAGGCTGTTACGTTAGTTACGTTATCGCTTACGTTTTATTTATACGTTATAGCTGTACGTTATTTACGTTATAGCTGTACGTTATTTACGTTATAGCTGTACGTTATTTACGTTATAGCTGTACGTTATTTACATTATAGCTGTACGTTATTTACATTATAGCTGTACGTTATTTACATTATAGCTGTACGTTATTTACATTATAGCTGTATGTTATTATACTAAATATACTAGATACCCCCTATACCACTGGTCAGTTTCCTTTAACTTCATCAAGTAGAAACGTTACATACATTTCAATGGAAGTAAAATTTAGTACCTGGGTAAACTGAAACGCTCTGTAGCTGAGCAAGGATGTTACTGCGTTCATGTCCTTTAAGATATGACACTCGTGTTTGGGGACTGGGTCCAAACCTACGTTACCGCTAAACTTGTCCATTCGGTTACTCCTGACATGGTCAAATACACACTTCATTTTCCCCTAAAATTAAACCAAAAAAAAAAAAAGTTTTCCAACAAGGTTCATAATACAGTTATTATACTAGTCCAGGAATGTCCAACCTGTGGCCCCCTACAGATGTTTACAATATATACTACAATTCCCAGCATTCACTGGGTGCAGTAGCTTCCAGGTCTTGAACCTCCAAGACACACTCTTTACCTCAAGCAAGAACATGAAGTTTATAAGACCTTTACTAGAAATCTTGCCCGAACCAAGTAACCGAACCATAGACACGTTACCACCAATAACTAGACCTTTCCCATGAAAACATTTAAGATAAATTGTATTTAAAAAATCCATGGTTCGAATAACGAATTCTTTACACCAAGAAATGAAAAACAGATACAAATAGCACTAACTGGAATAAAGTAAGGCCGGGAACGTTAAGGCTTTAACAGGCTTATTTACCGGGCAGCTCTGCGGCCACACAGCGCTCTCTCCTGCTCTTAAAGTGGCGCTAACTGATTTACAATCTGTTAGCTCGACTTTAATCCTCGGTTTGCGGCGGCTGCACAAGAACTGGAAGAGACACATGGGCAGCCATCACAAGCCTATTTACCAGAGGCTGCGCGGCTGTTTCCACGCAAGTATTTAACGCTAGCAGATAGCTGGCGCAAAATAGTTATGTGCACTTGAAATTCACCCAGAGCCACGCAGCCACTGCTAAATTCGCTAGGGGATATTCGCCAAGATCACTTGCGGCTCTGGGGGAAAAAATCAAGAACTGGAGAGCCAGTTGCAGACCGGTTTCAGCTTTGAGCCATCACCATTGCAATATGGGCCTCTGCAGTGAGAGACGGAAAATTGTCTGCGACTGGATCTCTGGTTCTGAATTTAGCTCACGGAATGGCGTTAAAAAGAAGATATAGCATTTCATATACGGAAATATACAAATACACAGGAGTGTAGCTGTGAAACATGCTTATTTTATTAAAAAAATGTACGATGTTTGTTTTTCAGACTCCACACATGTACTTTCTCAAGCATTTCCTTTAGAGCTACCATGGAATTCTTTCCTCCCAGCCTGCAACTCTGGTTCTGCGTTTAGCTTGTGCAATGTTGTTAATGCCTCTTAAAAGGCGT
This sequence comes from Hymenochirus boettgeri, assembly GCA_019447015.1. Lineage (NCBI taxonomy): Eukaryota > Metazoa > Chordata > Amphibia > Anura > Pipidae > Hymenochirus > Hymenochirus boettgeri. The sequence goes on along the minus strand of JAACNH010000940.1, from coordinate 20,537 downwards.
CAACCCCCAAATTAAAATGTTTGCATGCAGCCAGAAAACTCCCCAAAACCTAGATGCCCCTTATTAAAGGGGATATGCTGTCTGATCTCGCCCCCTTTTCTTCTGCAGCTCCCAGCTCCTCCAGGTATACGCAGCAGTCATAGCCGTGATTGCAACATACTTTCGGAGCTTTCTATCCTGGACACTGAAAGCTGTAGAGCTTTCACAGCATTTCAACTTGCCCGATAGGAAAATCAATGAGACGATCATCAGAAGTATGTACACAATTTGACGATCGTACTATATCATCTATCTGGGATCTTTGAGTCTAAGACCACCATTAAGTGTGCAGAAGTTTAGGCAAAGTCACTCAACAAACTGGAAGCAGGAAATGTGCACATTTATTTAAATTTCTTGCAGGCTGCAGCCAGAGTTGTGATCCAGGGCTCGTTGTAAAGACTACAGGCTTCTATTTAACCCGTACTTGTTCAGAGACCAGTGTTCGCTTTAAGGGCTACAATGTTAACACGGAAACTACCCGTCTCCCCCACCCCCTATTAACACTATCTGGAAGCAAATTTGAGAATCTACACAAGTTTTTAAGGTGAATTAAATAAATTACAAAAAAATATTTAAAAGGAAAGAAACAAGAAGCATAAAGGTAAAATGTTTATTTTATATCAAGCACAATAAAAGAATCAAAATATCCATAGTTACCTTTATTACTTTAAATATAAAGATTTCACCAGTCGCGCCAGGTTCTAAAGGATTGGTCTGCAACAGATCTGCATACCTGGACAGATACACACCTGTTAAGAGTATTACAAATAGTAAACCAAACTAGTTCACATAGAATGAAGACAAAGCAAAGGAAATCCTCGTTCTAAGCCTTTACAAGGAGTGTACACAACTATCTAAAACACGGATATATTCATCTTTATTAGATGTACTACTAACCAGATATTTAAAAGGCATGTCCACCACCCCCCCCCAACTGAATTATACCCCAATTCTGAGCACCCCGTGTAGTGTGTAAGTGACCCCTGGCTTTTTCTTCTGCTGCATTTGGTTGTCCAGCATGGGCAAAATACAGTGCAGTAATCTGAAGAGTAGGAGCCTTTCCCTTGTGTTATCCATTTCTAACTGTCCCTCCTAGAGGTTTCTGGCATGGGACAGTCCTCCTTCCCTCCTGCTGCTGCTCCGTGCACTGAAATTAAATCTTGTTTGAAATACTCCGAACACCTAGACCTGGCTAGGTTACACTGTACCAATTCCAAATATACTTACCAGCCCTCTTCTGCTTATTACGATTGCGGTAGCAGCAGAAGGGTCTGGACCAGCAGATGCTCAGCGACTGGCTGAAGGGGCAGGGACCGGCAAACGTTCCAGCCAATCATCGAGCATCTGCTGGTTTAGAATCCGAATTGGCACATTTAAACCTAGTGAGGTTTAGGTTAAAGGGAATTTCAATATTTCCTTTAAAGGATAATTATTGCATCCGTTCTGGCAAGCCAGCTCCAACCTCCATGCTGTGACTACTGATATCACAGGCAATGATTGATTTTTGTTTACCCTACTTCCTCCCAGGATTGACACTTTGCCAGAAGGGATGAGAACTTATTAAAGGACCATTATACTCGCCTCCCCCTCGTTCCTTTCCTTCCATAGTTGAATAGCACCCAGGGTGAGAACCAAAACCACTAAGTCCTCATCCCTGGGTACTTACCTAAGAGCTGTACTTACGTTTCCCTCAGTGTTCCAGTCCTCTTCTGCAATGTAGCCAATAGGAAGACACTATACAGAGAAGCGTTTCTTTTCCAGTGGCTACATCGCGGTCTGTCACAGACAGTGAAAGAGGGGTGGAACAGACCAGTGGGAAACTTCAAGTATAACAGCTGTTAGGTAAACAACCAGGGGTGAGGACTTAGCGATTTATTTCCTCATCCTGGGTACTATGCAGCTATGGAACGGGGAAACGGGTTAGTATAATTATCCTTTTAATATCTGGTTACAAATGCATGTAAATAACTGGTAAAAACATAACTTGGGGTTCAAGGCAGGTAACGGACAAGTCACCAGTTTGTTTTAGGGTGGACATGCCCTTTAAACCTAAAACAAAAGGCTTTACAATATTAAAAAAGCAAAAACAACAATGTTCTCTCACAAACATAGCAGGTAGTCAATGCCAAGACAGATTATAATAAGCAGAATATTAAAACAATTATGAACCACAAATATAGTCTCTGCCTCTTTTATGGAGCTAGGGGAGGAAAGGAACTGGTTAAAAAAAAAAATTGTCCGATACCCCCTAGGACCCTTATTTGTATTGGAACCCCCCCCCCCCCCACAATGTACTGGGACCTTCCAATGACCTATTTCCAGGCTAGAAATGTGCCCACTAATGCATTTTCCCCATCACAGCCTTGGCAATGTTTGTAGGCTTAAAGTAACAACAAAAACCTTTTGACGTTTTATATATTATATACAATGGAGCTGTAATCGAAGCAATGTATGGCGATATGTGGCATGAGTTTTTGCCGCCAGTTATCTGCGCTATATATTGCGCTACGCCCAATTTTGACAAAAACGGTGGCAATGACGCAAAAACTTCACACTTTTATAAGTTTGTATCTCCCTGTGCTTAGCATAGGAAAGGAAAAAAATCTATAGCCTGAACTTTTCCTTTAAGAGTTTAACAGGTACTTACCCATACTAGGCTTGCCTAGAGTTGTTATTTTCGAATGTCCCACATGTAATCCCTTTTCAGATATAATATTTATCTGGGAGGGGGAGAAATGAAACAGATTTGATGTGAATTATGAGAATGACAATTGCACTAAAGTTAGGATCATTGTTGTCTATTAAAATCTTTCATCAACATTTTATACATTCCCGGCCATCCTTGGCGATCTAGGCCTATAAAACACACTGGGGTAGAAATGCTTAGTAAAATATTCAGCATACAAAGTAGTAGACGCCAGTAGACATTAGTAGCAATATATTTAACAAGACATTTTTTAAACATTAAAGGCTATGTCCACCCTGAAAATTAAAATTTTATATGTTGTTCCTCCATGTCCCCCAGCCCCAACCGCGTAATTTTTAATTTCAGAAAGCCCCCCAAACTCTACTTACCTCCCCTCTTTCCTTCGCTGCGCTCCCGGCCCTCTGCTTGCGAGGAAATGCAAGCAGAGGGGCGGGACCGGCAGCCGCGTCTGTGATTGGCTGAGTGGCAGCCAATCACGGACGCGGCTGCCGGCAGCTCACTTCCGCGTAGGAAAGCGGAGAGTAAGTAAAACACTGGGGAGCTTTCTAAAAATAAAAAATATGCGGTTGGGGCTGGGAGACATGGGAAGGTGTGTTAAAGGGGTTAAACGCTAGGGGAGGGATAGCAGACGGAGGAGGAGGGAGAGGGAGGGGGGAGAAGAGCTGCAGTCGATGGCAGTGATCTCCGGGAGGCCAGGTAGCAGGCAGTGTCCTATATGGACTGCTAGCCTCCTGGTGGTCAGTTTTTGGGACTTTGGGGGGGGACTACAGGAGAACCTATGGAGCTGGGATGTGAGGTAAGGATTAAACTACATACATGGTGGGGCAGTAGTTGGGGGGATTATAGTTTTGGGGGTGGACATGCCCTTTAACAGGAGATTCATTTGAGTAAGTATAGTATAGTATTTCAGTATTGAGGTTGAATAAAGACATCGTCCATCCAGTCAACCCATCTAGCAATATCCTCATTTCCTGCCTAACTGTTAATCCAGAGGAGCAAAAAAAAAAAACCACAATTTTAAAAGGGGAAAAAATTCCTTCCTGACTCAAGTGGCAATGGAAATTTCCCTGGATCAAACTCTACTTTTGTATCAATACCAGTAACTTGAACATTCCTTGTTTGTAGAAACTCATCAGCTTTTTATTAAACGGACCAAGAACTGCCATAACAACGTCCAACAGTTCCATAGCTTTACCGTTCTCACAGTGACAAACCCTTTCCAACTCTACTTTATGTATCAATACCAGTAACTTGTAACATTCTTGTTTGTAGAAAACTCATCCAGCTTTTTATAAACTGACCAATGGAACCTGCCATAACAACGTCACTGGAAAACAGTTCCATGCTTACCGTTCTCACAAGACAAAACCCTTTCCCAACTACTTTATGTATCAATACCAGTAACTTGTAACATTCCTTGTTTGTAGAAATCATCAGCTTTTTATAAACTGACCAATGAACCTGCCATAACAACGTCCACTGGAAGACAGTTCCATAGCTTTACCATTCTCACAGTGACAAACCCTTCCCAACTCTACTTTATGTATCAATCCCAGTAACTTGTAACATCCTTGTAGAAACTCACCAGCTTTATTAAACTGACCAATGAACTGCCATAACAACGTCCCATGGAAGACAGTTCCCTAGCTTTTACCGTTCTTACAGTGAAAACCCCTTTCCAACTCTACTTTATGTATCAATACCAGTAACTGTGTAACATTCCTTGTTTTGTAGAAAACTCATCCGGCTTTTATTAAACTGACCAATGAACCTGCCATAACAACGTCCACTGGAAGACAGTTCCATAGCTTTACCGTTCTCACAGTGACAAACCCTTTCCCAACTCTACTTTATGTATCAATACCAGTAACTTGTAACATTCCTTGTTTGTAGAAACTCATCCAGCTTTTTATTAAACTGACCAATGAACCTGCATAAACAACGTACTGGAAGCAGTTCCATAGCTTTACCATTCTCACAGTGACAAACCCTTTCCAACTCTACTTTATGTATCATACCAGTAACTTGGAACATTCCTGTTTGTAGAAACTCATCCGGCTTTTTATTAAATGACCAATGAACTGCCATAACAACGTCCACTGGAAGACAGTTCCATAGCTTTACCATTCTCACAGTGACAAACCCTTCCCAACTCTACTTTATGTATCAATCCCAGTAACTTGTAACATTCCTTGTTTGTAGAAACTCACCAGCTTTTTATTAAACTGACAATGAACCTGCCATAAAAACGTCCACTGGAAGACAGTTCCATAGCTTTACCGTTTTTCACAGTGACAAACCCTTCCCAATCTACTTTATGGATCAATACCAGTAACTTGTAACCTCCTTGTTTGTAGAAACTCATCCAGCTTTTTATTAAACGACAATGAACCTGCCTAACAACGTCACTGGAAGACCGTTCCATAGCTTTACCGTTCTCACAGTAACAAACCCTTTCCAACTCTACTTTAGAATCAATACCAGTAATTGTAACATCTTGTTTGTAGAAAACCATCCAGCTTTTTATAAACTGACCAATGAACCTGCCATAACAACGTTCACTGGAAGACAGTTCCATAGATTTACCGTTCTCACAGTGAAAACCCTTTTCCAACTCTACTTTATGTAAATACCAGTAACTTGTAACATTCCTTGTTGTAGAAACTCATCCAGCTTTTTATTAAACTGACCAATGAACCTGCCATAACAACGTCCACTGGAAGACAGTTCCATAGCTAACCGTTCTCACTGTGACAAACCCTTTCCCAACTCTACATGTATCAATACCAGTAACTTGTAACATTCCTTGTTTGTAGAAACTCATCCAGCTTTTATTAAACTGACCAATGAACCTGCCATAACAACGTCCACTGGAAGACAGTTCCATAGATTTACCGTTCTCACAGTGAAAACCCTTTCCCAACTTGAGACTAAACCTTTTTTCTTTCAAGTCTTAAGGGAGGTCCCTCCCCAAACATGTCTACCACACCTGAATGTCAAGACAACAATACTGATTTCCAGTTCATGATAGAGATATCTGTTCAAGAGTTAAGCATGGTACATACTATGCCATGGTTCTCCTGAATGACCGGTCGGACAGAAGGAAAGACTGTTGGACACCCACTGTAGTTGGACGTGTCCAAATATAGTTCACCCAAAATAGGAAGGAAAAAAACCTTAGAATAGAAGGTATAGGACTTGTAAGGACACTAGAATAGGAAGGTATAGGACTTGTAAAGGAAACCTAGAATAGGAAAGGTATAGGACTTGTAAAGGAAACCTTAGAATAGGAAAGGTAGGATTGTAAAGGAAACTCTAGAATAGGAAAGGTATAGGAACTTGTAAGAAGGAATTGAATTCAGTAACAGACCAAGAGATAACACTTGAAAATATTTTCCATCCAATTGGCTTCAGAAGTTAAGCAACAACAGGTTACATTTAAAGGGCCATTCACCCCCCTCCAAATACAAATACCAAGATAAGGACCTAAACCACTAGGTCCTCACTATTGGGCTTAGATCCCTGCAATCTATCTGAAGTTCTGAGTCGCAGGCTGTTCACCAATCAATTAAAGAAATGCATGTTCCATATGGCAGGTTTCAGATCACATGTGAGGGCAGTTAGACCTGGCTGAAAATTAGGGTGGATTAGGAAGAAATGCAGTGATCTAAAAGTGGGTACACATTAAATAGTAATCACATTTGAATAAAGACATACGTCCATCAAGCCCAACTTTTCACCTTTTTTTAACACACCACAGCAACTTTTCCTCGACTGACCGGTCGGCCAGAAGGAGACTGTCGGCCGTGGCACAGTGGCCAAAGCGGGCAGACCGAGTTTTCAGATGGCGAATGGTGCGGTCCGAAAAACCCATACAATTGTTGGCCGATCGACTGATACCTAACATCGGTCACAGCTAATTTAAAAAAAAAAAAAAAAAGGGGGGGGGCTAGATCCTTACTAACTCCATTGGCAATTGGAAATATCCCGGATAAACCAAAAACTACAGTATATGTATTAATACCAGTTAATTCCATAATATTATATAGTATCCTGTACCAACCAGAACTACAGATATGTATTAATACCAGTAATTCTCAATATTGTATAGGATCCGTATCAACCAGAACTACAGTATATGTATAATACCAGTATCTATATATAATATCCCTGTCACAACCAGAACTACAGTATATGTTAATACCAGTAATTCTCATATTATTATAGTATCCCGTATACCAACAGAACTACAGTATATGTATTAATATCAGTAATTTCATTATTATATATCCCTGTACCAACCAGAACTACAGTATATGTATAATAAACCAGTAATTCTCATTATATAGTATCCCTGTTACCAACCAGAACTACAGTATATGTATTAATACCAGTATTCTCAATTATAGAGTACCCTGTTAACATTCCTTGTTTGTAGAAACTCATCCAGCTTTTTATTAAACTGACCAATGAACCTGCCATAACAACGTCCACTGGAAGACAGTTCCATAGATTTACCGTTCTCACAGTGAAAACCCTTTCCCAACTTTGAGACTAAACCTTTTTTCTTCAAGTCTTAAGGGATGTCCCTCCCCAAACCATGTCTACCACACCCTGAATGTCAAGACAACAATACTGACTTTCCAGTTCATGAATAGAGATATCTGTTCAAGAGTTAAGCATGGTACATACTATGCAATGGTTCCTCCTGACTGACCGGTCGGACAGAAGGAAAGACTGTTGGACACGTCCACTGTAGTTGGACGTGTCCAAATATAGTTCACCCAAAATAGGAAGGAAAAAAACCTTAGAATAGGAAAGGTATAGGACTTGTAAAGGAAACCTTAGAATAGGAAAGGTATAGGACTTGTAAAGGAAACCTTAGAATAGGAAAGGTATAGGACTTGTAAAGGAAACCTTAGAATAGGAAAGGTATAGGACTTGTAAAGGAAACCTTAGAATAGGAAAGGTATAGGACTTGTAAAGGAATTTGAATTCAGTAACAGACCAAGAGGATAACACTTGAAAATATTTTCCCATCCAAATTGGCTTCAGAAGTTAAGCAAACAGTGTTACATTTAAAGGGCCATTCACCCCCCTCCAAATACAAATACCCAAGATAAGGACCTAAACCACTAGGTCCTCACTATTGGGCTTAGATCCCTGCAATCTATCTCTGAAGTTCTGATCGCCAGGCCTGTTCACCAATCAATTAAAAGAAATGCATGTTCCCATTGGCCAGGTTTCAGATTCAATGTGAGGGCAGTTAGACCTGGCTGAAAATTAGGGTGGATTAGGAGGAAATGCAGTGATCTAAAAGGTGGGTACACATTACATAGTAATCACATTTGAATAAAGACATACGTCCATCAAGCCCAACTTTTTCACCCTTCTTTTTTAACACACCACGCAACTTTTCCTCCTGACTGACCGGTCGGCCAGAAGGAAGGACTGTCGGCCGTGGCTACAGTGGCCAAAGCGGCAGACCGTAGTTTTCAGATGGACGAATGGTCGCGTCCGAAAACCCATACAATTGTTTAGGCCCGATCGACTGATACACTTAACTATCGGTCACAGCTAATTTAAAAAAAAAAAAAAAAAGGGGGGGGGCTAGATCCTTACTAACTCCAATTGGCAATTGGAAATATCCCTGGATCAACCAAAACTACAGTATATGTATTAATACCAGTAATTCATAATATTATATAGTATCCCTGTACCAACCAGAACTACTATATGTATTAATACCAGTAATTCTCAATATTGTATGATCCCTGTATCAAACCAGAACTACAGTATATGTATTAATAACCAGTAATTCTTATTATATAAATCCTGTACCAACACAGAACTACAGTATATGTATTAATACCAGTATTCTCAATATTAATGTATCCATGTTCAACAGAATACAGTATATGTATTAATACCAGTAATTCTCAATATTATATAGTATTCCTGTACCAACCAGAACTACAGTATATGTATTAATACCAGTAACTCTCAATATTATATAGTATCCCTGTACAAACCAGAACTGCAGTATATGTATTAATACCAGTAATTATCATTATTATATAATATCCCTGTACCAACCAGAACTACAGTATATGTATTAATACCAGTAATTCTCAATATTATATAGTATCCCTGTACCAACCAGAACTACAGTATATGTATTAATACCAGTAATTCTCAATATTTCCAATGTTGTATCTGTTGTATTCAATTAGATCAACTGGACTTGAAATGTAGTTCTTGAAGACGTTTCGCTAGTCATCCGACTGGCTTTCTCAATTCAGAATGACTTGTACAAGAATCTGTGGCTATTATGTACCCTGGAAAATCCCAATTAGCATATCACAGCCAGGTGTTTGAATACAACAGATATACCATGACCTGGATGAATGAGAACCTTCACAAGCACTGACAATGTTGGTTGGGTAGAATTATCGGATGGTGTGTATCCAGATTAAGGTAAGCCCAAAAGCAGTAGCAAAACTGTAGGGGCTCGGTACCCCCTGACAGTTTCATGGCTGGGCCCCTGACAACTATGGCCACCCATATCCCCCCCTACTGCCTGGTCCTCGCCCCTAGGTCACTGAGAATCAGCCCTGCAAAGTTGGTTTTGTCAAGCTGCTTTTGCAGGGCTCAACTGCAATAGTCCCAGGCTATGGCTGACCGATCAGTGGGAAGACGCACTAAAGGAGGAGCATGTCTTTTCATTGGTTGTGTACCAGGAAGTAATGGGGCACAGCTTCTACTATAACTGTGAGAGGGGGTGGGACATGGGGGGCCATAACTGTCCTTTAATCATTGCCACCATTTGTGACTGTAAAACAGAAAGAAAAAAAACCACACAGTTTTATGAAAACAATAATTTTTTAATTTATAAACCTTCTTTTGTCTTACCTGTTCTCTGTCAACCAAAAGAAATGCATAAGATTCTGCAAGTTCTTTATCTTGGCGACCTTCAAATTTCAACTGCCTTCGCTTCTCCGTAAACTAATGGGAATTTCATTGGCCCCAATGAGAAAAAAAAAAAATATTATAGATTGTGTTCCTACCATTAACAATTCTACGTTTTAATTATTGCTTTGTCCGAGTCCAGGCAATGAATAGTGTTAAACCAAGGATATTAGATTCATACCAACATATACCTGGCACATTCCCATTTCCATTCCTTGGTCCCATGCAATCTCAAAATTGAGAACATAAAAGAATTCCTTAAATGTGTACATTTGTTTGCAACTTGTTTACTGTAGCAATCCTTTACACATACCCATCATCAAAGGGCAACAGAGACTTGTAACTATTTCCAATTTTAATTTTGTAATCATTCAAACGTGCTTAAAAATGAAGATGCAAAGAATGTACAAGCGGAGGTGCTCACTAACCTCTTTTTCCATAAATTCATTATGAACCAGCTGGGCGCTCTTGTATGTGAAATGATCTTTAGACTTTGTGTCCAAGTATGAAGAATGCAGAATTTTCAAAATCTCTTCAAACTCCCGAGATCCACAACTAATATGTTGAAGGGCTACAAGTAAAGGGAAAATAGAGTTATGACTGGTTCCTGTGCAAGATACCTTTATAATAGTAGAAATTGGGCAAACTCATTCAATCTAATGCACTTCCTTGATCCTCTAACCAATAAATTCAGATTCAAACAATGAAATACTGGAAAAACATCCTTCAATCCCATATCAGGATAATTAAAAAAAAACAAAGATTGTTTAACTCAAAGCGCAGGTGTAAAACACACTTTACACGATATAATTTTTAATTAAGTCAAAATCTAGTAGATCATGAAACATTAAGTACAACCCCACTGCTACCATAGTAATTAAGAGAGTAAGCATCAGGTGCTGCTAAACAAATGCACTAGTTTGACGGACACCTCTAGAAGGGCAGAGATGGGTACCTAGCCTAGAAGGGCAGAGATGGGTACCTAGCCTAGAAGGGCAGAGATGGGTACCTAGCCTAGAAGGGCAGAAATGGGTACCTAGCCTAGAAGGGCAGAGATGGGTAGTCTAGAGCGTTCTGGTGTGAGTTTACAAAATGGCAAGTAAGAATTACCCCAGTGATGATCTTAGAGAGGCAATTATTGCTCCCTTTCAATTTGTAAAGGGTTATAATGCCATTTCCAATCAATTTGAAGTCTAAAATTCTGCAATATATAAAGCTTATTCACATGTGGAATGCACTAAAGACAAATGCCAGTGTTCCAAAAGTGCTTGTCCCAGCTAATTCACCCCAAGGTCAGACAAAGCAATGTTAAGTCAAATTGCAAAAACCCAAGAGCTACAAACCAGACTCTTCAAGAATCCACAAAATTAGAGTACAGACTGAAAGAATGACTTGTTTTCAAAAAAAAAAAAAAAAAATGGCTACACAGCGTAGGTTTGCAAAAACGCATTAGAAAAAAAACCCACTAGAATTCTGGAACGAGAGACAAAAGTGCCACATTTGGCGAAAACCAAAACATAGCCTATTAGCACAAACACCAAATGTCAAGCAGGGTGGTTGAAGTATTTACATGACTTAAGCTACAGTGGAATCTTGCGATTGGATTCATCTTTGAAGAGCATGGTTAGGTCCATATGAAATTTTGTCCCAGAAATGTATATCTTAAAATTGAACTTGAGTCTATGTTTTTCTTGTAACTATAGAATAAAACTTTATATAACAGCAAGGGATTACTACTACATATCTTCAAGGTAATTGTTACCTCTCTCCCTCTTTGCAAAACAATTTTCTATTTCCAGTACAGGTAATGAACTGTTGTACAGACTGCTAATTCTATGGCTCTGTATTTAGTGCTGTCCAAGACTTATTCATTTTATATTCAATATTTAACTTTCAATTTAGTATGTAACAATGTACAAATCTCAAAGCAACCCATAGGTATAAAAGGAAAAACCTGAACAATCATATTCCCAAGAGGCTTTAAAATATCATTTACAGGGAATCTCCAGATTACTGCGTTTACCATTACTCGCACTTCATTAACCACAAAGCATGCATTTACTGGATTAAATGTCACTCTGCTGTTTATAATTACTTACTAATGATTCTATTGGGGCCAAAACAGGTAAATAATGAGGATTGCTCAAACAATACAGGAGTGACAGAAACAATTTCAATATTGTGCTTTTATTTTATGATGTTTACAATATACAATAAACTTAAGGGGCTACGTACCGAGAACCACTATCGCAAAGATGGTCTAAAGTTAACGAGCGTTACTTTTATTCAATAAACCGGTTGTGATTAATAGTATATAAGTGTTTGCGCTAGAAAGTCACATTAACAGCTTAGCGTTATTTCATACTAGAGCTGCATCTCACACCATTTCTTGCAGAATTAAAAGCCATAAAACGGAAATGTGGATAGAATTTATTTTGCCTTATGTATTGTGAACGTGATTAAAACACTTCAGCAGAGTAAGGAGCGCCACTTTCTAGATACCAACGTACATGTACATGTATGTAATGTGTCATTTCTCCTAAATATAAACGCATATATTTAAATATATAAAAAATATTTTTAAAAAAATACAAAATATACTTCCCCTGCTGGTGTTATTTATAATTGGATTGTTTAAGCTCGTAAGTAGTGGCTAAAAAAGTATTTAACTATAACTGTATTATCTTCACACACACGATAGTTTATAGTGATCATACATTAATAAATATATGTGCAGCATGTTTTGCGAAGGGCTCGTTCACACTACATTTGTATCCATTTTTCGAATGCAGGTGCGTTTAAAAAAAATGGACAGACCGTAAAACCCCACAGGATTTCATATCGTTCACACCTGCTGCGTTATAATCCGTTCCGTTTCAGTCCGATAAAAAAACGCACTGCATGCAGCATTTCTGTCCGTTTTTTCATGCATTTTCTATAGAAATCTATGGAATACACATTGTTAAAAAATGGATACAAATGTATGAAAACAATGGATACAAACTGACAAACACAAGCTGTGCGTTACTGTCAGTTTCTAGTGTGAACCAGCGCTAAATGTTTGCTTGCAACACACATGCATGGTTGACTTCTTATTGGTCCGTGTCAACCAATGACACATTAAAAAATGGGCCAGTCTTGAAGGTGAGATCACATGATAGCGATGTCGACATATACGGCCTCTCTATACATTGCCCTTTTTCTTTTAACGTCTGATTAAGACCATCATTGTGGTGGTGTTACAAACGCTCTAAAATATCACGTTATATGCACACACTAATGGTGTTAAGATTTGGTACATTACTTGCGTTGTCTAGACGCGCAAAGTTAACGTGAATAATGCACGCATCGGAACTTATGTCAAAAAGTCACGTTAAGTGTTGACAAATCTCCATTAAGACAGAACTTTAAGACCTAATTTTGCGATAGCGAGTCTCGGTACATAGCCCTATTAGATTCCTCGGTTGATAAGATATATCAACATATTCACATTAATGACCAGTTAAAGGGACAGTTCAGTGAAAATTATCAATATTTTATTGTTAGTTTGTGTAATGCCTTCTTAGTTATTCTACATATTCTTTTCCATTTTGAAAAATCAGTTGATTTCATACCCTTTGCTGTTGACATTAGTGAGCTGACATTTCAGGTTCTAACAGTCCTTCTTCCCAGGATGCACCACATCCTTGGAATGTTCCTAACAGTAAATTCTACTGATTGGCTGTTGGATGGGTCACACATGCTCAGATCTCTACTGAGCAACTGAATCCACCCAGGCGCTTGGTCAAGGGCAAGACCATAACGGTCTCTATTAGGGGTCCTGCAAACAGGAAGTCAGTATTTCGGTTATATTTATTTATACACAGACAATGCTGAATGGGCAGATTAAGGTCATTGAGATGAAAAAATACTGCTCTTTTTTCTGAAAAGTATATGTATTTGCACTGAACTTCCCCTTTAAGGTCCAGCATGGACAGGTCTACAAAGATAAGCGTTAGGTAGGTAAAAAAAAAAAAAGGTTGGACTTCATGGACTTGTGCCTTTATTCAACCTCAATTACTATATTTTACTATATCACTAGGGTAAGGAGCATGTTATTTTATAGGGGGATTAATTAGCAGAACTAGAATCTTGCAAAGAGACGGGTGGTATGTTTTCCAAATATGTACTCTTCCTACGGAAACCAAACAGTGTAATGGAAAATTAAAACGAACTAAATTTCCCAAATATATCAAAATATCACAGCAGCATCGTCGCTTAGCGATTAGAACTGGCCCTGCACTTATAAAAGGTTTAATACAAGTACTCCGGTTCTTTGTTAAGGTTGTGACATAATACATAGACTGCAAGCTCTTCAGCGCAGGGCCTTATGTGAATAAATGGGTAATATGTTCAGTCCTATATATATATGAAAAACACAAAGTCTACATTTCAGGCAAGTTTGGAATGAAAATCCAGATAATTGGACGGCGTTGGGTTTTCTTCCACCAATTCTACTGAGGAACCATTGTCATGTCTCTGGAGGTTGGCATCCTTTCAACGGGGCACAGCGGCAACCACCACAGCACCCCCAAAAGGTATCGATGCACTGTGTTATGAAGCTTTAGTTAAATGCCAATAGACATCTTTTTCAACATTTAGTCCACACGGTCCACCTCGTATGTACCCAACTAAATGTGCCAATTCTACCAAACCGATAACGAAAAAACCCTGACCATCATGCCGTAAACCGACCGTCATTCCTTAAACCAACCGTCATGCCATAAACCAACCATCATGCCATAAACCAACCGTCATGCCATAAACCCACTGCGCCACCAGCAACCGCGGTAGTAAAAGGAACAGACACTGGTCACGCGTATTGCTACAAATATGGAGGTCGACTGAGCTAGTGCAGAATTGACACAATATTACCGATTCCGATAGCATAACATTTTACAAGGGGGCCACATGAGAAACTTGGATTGTCGTGAAGGGCCGAACAAATTGGTTCAACTCAATTCTCATTAAAGAGATTTGCGAAACTGGATTTTCTAAATAGCTGTCATTGATTATCTGGTTCACTGGTTCTTGATTATCAGTTACAATTTTTAATGGAAGGTGCGTAATATTTTATATTCATTCCAAAAATCAATCGATCAGGTCATCATTTCAAAAAAATAATTAACCTAATCAAACAAAATCAATTATCCAGCCCGAGACAATCAATTAATAAGATTTTTTGGATTGAGGGGCCAGTAAGGGGCCACATGTGGCCCCTGGGCTTTACTTTGCCCAGGTCAGTCATAACTGATCAACGAAATCCCCAAAACCAAAGAACCGGCACGTGCCACCAGAAGCTCGCGCAGGGGCGTGTCTTATAGGGCCGTAGGTCATTAACCACGCCCCCGCGGGCCGTCTTAGTCCCCTGCAGAACTATCCCATCATGCACAGCGCCCCTATGACTAAGAAGGGAGGGGGTGGGAACCTCTCTTGTCTCGGCTCTTCCTGGGGATCTGGAATCTCTTCCTGGCCGCCCCTTGGTCTCCGCTGAGGCTTCTCACGAGCACCCTGTTCTCCTCGGGTTCTTCGCCATTTTGTCCGGCGGTTTTATCTCCTTCCATGGCCATTCCCGGTCCCCGGTCTCCAGTGTCGGTCACAGCGGCCTCTCTACTCCATGTCACACACCGGGTGCAGCCGCCATGTCGCAGCTCTTCCTCCCGCCGGGCGCCATCTTACTTATCGCATCACGTGGGTTCCCTGGCCGTGACGTCGAGCGATAAGGGCGGGGCGCAGGAGCGGGCGACCAATCGGAACTGCGGGTTTCCTGACTGGCGCCATTTTGAGTCGGTGTCGGGTGGATACGGTCCCGGGTTTATTATTAATATTGATACGTACCCAGATCCAAATGTTCCCCGTTGTAGGAGCTGTCTGGGCGATTGGTCAGCAATATTTGGTTAGACAGTACAGACACCCAGTCAGAGGTTCATAGACATTCAATAGCAAAGGATTGTGGGAGTTGTAGTGATGTTTTAAGCCTTGTACACATGCGCCACGTCGAACGAGCACGTGCACACGCATGGCAAATAGGACGTTCACTGCACACGGTCATGTGTATGTGTACGGGGCAGGTCAACGAACAACACCCGACCAAACGCATACACACGCGTGATTATCAGACCGTACGTCATGTGTGTATGTCATTGTCGCGTGTTTATTTCATTGTCGGGGTCGTTTATCGTTAATGTCAATGTCTCTGCCGTTAGTACGATGACCCCCTGGTGTGGACGTGAAGGGACGTTAATTACCAAGGGTGCAGAATGGAGGAGAAACGCCACCACGGACTAACGTGAAGGAATTGGCTGTGGGAAGTTATGATGTCATAGTCTCTGATTGTGTTCAGACATGAGATCATCTACTTTACATACACACGTTCGATAACTATCGGGAGATAAATAATCGACTAGGACTGTAATCGGTTCAGATGCTCCAAACACATCATTTAGTGATAGGCCTGCGACACATATATATATAATATAAAGGATGTTTGGATTATCGCTGTGTACATAGATTTAGTTGTACGATATGAGCAAGTAGGGTGACCTTAAAAGGTGTGTCCACACAAATCCGCAATACTTACCTCTTAAAGGGAAATTACATGCTCTAAAATCCCCCCCATCCTTTGATAGTATCCAGGATGAGAACCTAGGCCCACCACCTACCACCTAGGCCCACCACCCCTTGGTTCCATCTAGATGTGGGCAGGGTTGTCAAAGATCATCTTGTTATGCCAGCCTAGACCCCTATAAATAGTTTTTTGTCCAATGGAAAGACTCTTCAAAGAGTCCGTCTTCTTATTGGCCAGTGTGAGAACAGTCCCAAACTGAAAGGGGTGTGTGTGATTACGAGACGGTATGCCACATTCAGATGGAACCCAGGGATTTCAGTCCTCATGCTTGGTACTATCATCGGAGGGTGGAATTTAAGGGGTATAAGTGGCCTTTAAGGGGAGACATGAAAATCTTCGTTCAGGAATGTCCAAGTTTCTGGTAAGTATTGCAGGTTTGGGGATTAAATACACATTTTGTTAGGGGGGTTGACATACCCTTTACGTTTTTGCAATATGTTATGCTCATAATGGGCAGCACGGTGGCTCAGTGATTAGTACTGGTACCTTGCAGTGCTGAGGTCCTGAGTTCAATTCCACCCTTGGACACATCTGCAAGGATTTTGTATGTTCTCCCCGTGCTTGCGTGGGTTTCCTCCGGGCACTCTGGTTTCCCCCACAATCATAAAGACAGACTGATAGGTTGTAAAGTGATTAGATTGTAAGCTCTCCGGGGCAGGGCCTGATGTGAATTGAGTAAATAATTTTAAAGCGCTGCGGAATATGTAGCACTATATAAGAATAAGAATGCATAAGGCCTGGTACACACAGGTCAATGTTGATCAGGGCCAAAATAACCTATGGCAGTGACAGTAAGTATTGATCTAGAGAATTATGCTTTAATATTAGTATTGAAATGCCATTTTATGTATTTTTATGGGCTTACAGTGGTGAATCTTTTTTGTGTCCGTGTTTTTAATTAGCCGTCATTTTATCTGACCTGATAGGCTTTAGTAGTGTAGTTAAAGGGCATGTCCACCCCCAAAACTATAATCCCCCCAACTACTGGCCCCACCATGTAGTGTAGTTTAATCCTTACCTCACATCCCAGCTCCATAGGGTTCTCCGGTAGTGCCCCCCCAAAGTCCCAAAAACTGCCCACCAGGAGGCTAGCAGGTCCATATAGGACACTGCCTGCTCCCTGGCCTCAGGTAGATTTTTGCCATGCGTACTGCAGCTCTTCTCCCCCCTCCCTCTCCCTCCCTCTCCCTCCCTCTCCCACCCTCTCTCGATTCCCTCCCCCTAGCGTAAAATGCTTTATATATGGTATTCCCCAAGGGCTCCCAGCCCCAACCGCAATATTTGTACCTTTAGAAAGCTCCCCAAACTTTACTTACCTCTCCTCTTTCCTCCGGCGAAGTGAGCTGCCGGCAGCCGCGTCCGTGATTGGCTGCCGCTCAGCCAATCACAGACGCGGCTGCCGGTCCCGCCCCTCTGCTTGCATTTTCTAGCAAGCAGAGGGCCGGGAGCGCGGCGGAGGAAAGAGGGGAGGTAAGTAGAGTTTGGGGGTCTTTTTAAAAAAATAAATTATGCGGTTGGGGCTGGGAGCCCATGGGGAATACCATATAAAAAAAAAAAAATTCGGGTGGACATGCTCTTTAAATAATTATATACATATACTAAACAGCTCCTGGGCGTCCCCAGGATAAAGAAATCTTGACTAACCAGAGTATCCAAAGAATCAGCATGAAGCAAGATGTAAAAATTAATAGCAGAAATTGCAACAACTGAGCAAGCAGCAGGCAAATAACAGGGCGCATCCGCACAACCTCCCCATCTCAGAGGTCAGGGTAACCCATACCTAATGAATTGCAGGCTGGAGGCAAGAAAGTTAGAGAGAGAAGCAAGCAAAAGGGTAAGTATATCTACCACCGATGTTCAACCCGATATCTTCCCCAGCGTCCATCCATATTCGATGATAAACCGCATTGGATCCCTCCACTTCGGAGACGCTACCTAGGAGAACCATCGGCCTCAAAAGCTCATACCTGCTATAGTTAGTTATACTCCAAACTCTGCTGTCTGCTCGAGACGCTGACTTGGATGCTCTCCAACCGATGCATGTTTAGGAGGGACACGCCCTCCTTCTTCCGGAGGTTACAAACCTATATTTATTGACAAAATAGAAAGCCCAACGTTTTGGGGGGACTAAGCCTGAGGAAGGGAGTTTGCCCAGAGTGACTGCTATATAAGTTTTCCCACAGTAACTGGTACATATAAGTTTTTCCACAAAGACTGGTACACATGTTTGCCCACAGTGTCTGGTATACACATTTTTTCTACAGTGGCTGGTGCATGTTTGCCCACAGTGACTGGTACATAAGTTGCCCACAGTAACTGGTACATAAAGTTTTTTCCACAGTGACTGGTACATAAAGTTGTCAACAATGACTGGTACACATGTTTGCCCACAGTGACTGCCTGATAAATATTTATATTTATTTGTAATAAAAATGATCCTAACAATACTTACTTTCCTTCATTCCCCCAATCATGGACGCGGTTGCAGGCATTACAGGGCACCAGGGGAATGAAGTAAAGTAAGTTATGTTCAGATCTTTTTTTTACAAATAAATATAGCAGTTGGGGCTGGGATCGGGACTGCTACACTACAGAAAAGTGGTTGTGAGTTAGGGGAAGGGAGAGAAAAGCTGAAGGGAGAGGGACGGGGGAGGACAAGAGAGGCAAGAGACCTTTTGGAACACAGCCAGGCTCCTGCTCTTCACTTTTTTGGACTTTGAACAGACATTGCAGGGCAGCCATTTGGAGCAGGGATGTAAGGTAAGAAGGGGAGGTAAGTAGAGTTTGGGGGGCTTTTTAAAAAAATAAATTATGGGGGAATACCATATAAAAAAAAAAAAATTCGGGTGGACATGCTCTTTAATGATGTATTTTCAGGAAATATGACGTATAAAGTTTATGGCATCTGTGTTTTATCTTTCCTTATTGCTGAGGTACAAATCCTAGGTTTAAAAATAATGTGCCCTCCTGACCTTTGCTCACACACCATTAACCCTCAAACAGGCAATGTTACAAAACAGAAGATAGAACCTTTAGACAGACTGGAAGATAGGATTGAGCAGTACAGCATGCATGCAGTCTTTCTTGACAGCACCTTATTTGCAAGCTTACACTGCATGTACATTATTCAAACAATTTAGGACTCTTTACTTATCTTGAAATGAACTTAACCTTTTATCACCTAAATCTTTTTTTTTTTTTTTCATCTCAAAAGCATGCAAACATCACATCTATTTAATTGTATTGAATATTTTGCTGTCAGCATATGGGTATGGATATGGAGCCCTGGATTAAATTTCTTATTTTGAACTTCTTTGACACATACACAAACAAATGTAATACATTTTCCCTGCATATTGGCCTACTGGATGATCCGAGGAATACCCTCCTATACACATATGGACTTCTCCATGTGATTTTCATTTTTGGCTAATCAGTAGTTGTTATTGGCATATTAATGGAGGCTGAATAAAAAAAAATATATCTAGTCCAACCTTTATATCCTACCCATAATGTCTGTATAGTATAACATAGTATTGGAGGTTGTATAAAGACATACGTCCATCTAGTCTAACCTTTATACCCTACCCATAATGTCTGTATAACAGTTACATAGTAACATAGTATTGGAGGTTGTATAAAG